>RQTK01001239.1:120908-129755 GCA_003991915.1 Elysia chlorotica
GTGAAAAATAGATCAGAAAAGGGCAATGACAAAACTAAATCTAGCTTGCTGTTTTTCACCTTGTTTTGTTCGCTTAGTTTCCTAAACGATATCATTTTTAAAATACAGAGATATTTATCTATATATTTACGTATATATCTATATATCTACCTACCTACCTATATACCTAACTATCCATGTATCTACCTGCCTATCTATCCATCTATCTATCTATCTATCTATCTATCTATCTATCTATCTATCTATCTATCTATATCTATCTATCTATCTATCTATCTATCTAACTAATTATACCTTTAGATATTTAAGCTCTAGACCCCCGCCAGGTTTAAAGCAACAACAAAACACCACCACCACCACCACCAACCTACAGTACCAACTACCATATTATGCCGGATGCAGTTAACTCTAAAAGAGTCCAGATCTACTGAGCATCTTCAGTGCTGTTGACCAATTAAATGCCGAGAGCCTCAGGAACATTTAATGATGGGAACTGGTCAGCGGAAGCTAATCGTTGTACATGTATCCGCCAGAGCAGCGACACTAGAGGTTTTGCGATGACAACGCTCATGTCGAAAACGATGACGGCGGATTCGGGTTTCAGTTCCAGCGTTGAAAAACATAGATCTACTCTTTATCCTAAATTCCTTAAGCCAACGAGTGACTAGAAGATCTACTTTGTTAAGGGTAGGATTACGTAATACGTTTTCATCGTATAGATCGTTAAGTCTGTAATGATGGGAGCTGGCCACCGGAAGCCAGTAGCTGTGTCCGTCAGGGCGGCGTCACTTCCTGTTTGTGTGTCTAGTCCAGCCTCGTTCTGGCCTTTCTCTGGCGGCCGTTAATGTCAGGGGCTGTAGCCGCGCTGACTGGAGCTGTAGGCGTGGGGAGTCTGGGGTTATCTTGGCGCTGATACCTCTACCTACATGGAAGCAGCTTTAACTCCACTAGAAGTCTTGCGGTGATTGGATTAGTAGTGGCGATGGTGACGGTAGGTAAGGGAATCTGCATCGCGTCCAATCATAAATCTAGATATATTTGACTCGCGGAGCCAATGAAGGAACAGGATTTGTTGAGTTGGTTTAACGTCCAAAATCAGCACTATATAGGCTATAGTGTGGGCGGGCTCCAAGACTGACGTCTGACAAGTTTATGTGTTGTCACACACGAGACAGGGCGGGGATACCATGACTCTTGTCTTAGCTGGTCACATTAAACTGACACCGAGCTAACAAAAAGGGAGCAAAATCGCTAGGGCTCGAACCCAGACCTTTTGCGTCGGAAGCCGATATTCTACCCCGGGGCCACCAGGAAGGCTATACCTACTGCGCATGATTACGTCATACGTAACCATCTTGCACATCGCAAAACCTCTACAAGCTCCAACCCTGAAGATGGTCTCAAGCACAGGCTATTTTATCTCCGCCTCAGACAGCCAGACAAGCCGTAATGGCAAACATTTAGTTCTTAATGTTCCCATGTCGGCCAGAAAATCAAGTCGTTCTTCACGGAAATCTAAGTAATAATGATGACGGAGGTGAAATGCTTACACATGTGTAGTAGCTGGAGGAGATAAAGATTTATGATTTGCTTACTAGTAGTAGTAGTAGTCTGGCCTTTTTCTTCTTTTTGCGGTTTTTTTCGGTGATTTTTGTGGACTTTTCTATTTTTTTACATTTAGCGTGCTCCCACATTAAAAGTGATGGAGTGAGTTTGGCGTTAATAGCTTGCTACCTACCTATGATTAATAAGGGTAATATTAACCACCCTACTGTTGCTGGTATTTACTGGTTTCATGTTTTTTTGTTATTATTTTATGTGATAATTTGGTGTAAAAATGATTAGATAGAAATGATTATGGACAACTTTTTTCTATTTTTTCAATATTAACCTTCCTATTGTTGCTGGTATTTTGTGGTTTCATGTTTGTTTTTTATTATTAATTTATGTGATAGTTTGGTGTAAAAATGATTAGATAGATATGATTATGGACAACGTTTTTGTTATTTTCTAGAAAATTGTTACATTGCATCTTTCTTAAGTATAGTATGTATTATAATATTTTCATTTATCTCTTTTTCTCTGACTTTTTTGGTCTCTCTCTCTTTCTCTCTCACATTATCTGTCTCTGTCTCTTTCTCTGTGTCTCTTTTTCTCTTATTCTCTGCCTCTCTCTTTTTCTAGGTTAGTCTTTTTCTTTCTCTTTATGTCTCCTTCACCCTCTCTCTCTCCCTCTCCTTCCCTCTCTCTATCTCTCTATCTCCCTTTCCATGCCTCTATCACAGTCTCCCATATGATATGAAGTCTCCTGAAAGACCCAGGTGAAAATTGTCGGCACGAGGCGGCCCAGCATCCCTCTGTGATGTATGAAGCCTGTGAGATACAACCTGTGAACCAATCGATTCCGCCCTGAGTGGCCAATAAAGACTCCATATATGGTCGCCAGTACAGACCTTACGATTACAGGGTGCAGAGCTAAAACGAGGACGACACAAACAAAATATTATGTACAATGAACCTCCAATTACACCAGTGTGCGTCTACAATTTGTATTTTTTCATCATATCATAAAATAAAGCAACTTGCATATCTTCTGCTGATGTACATATACAATCCAACAGCATAGTTATTAGTTAACAGGATCGTCTACAGGTGATTATCAACCAGTATAATTTATACTGAAAGCATAGACAGATACTTAAATGTGCAAGCATTAGGAGGCGAGTTGGCTCAAGTGGTAAAGCGTTGTTGACCTAATCGGGAAGTCTGCGTGTCGAAACCCACGATAGATGAAAAATAATTGTAGTAATCCATATATGGTCGCCAGTACATACCTAACGATAACAGGGCGCAGAGCGAAAATAAAGACTAGACAAACAGAATTATTATGTACAAGGAAACTCTAGTTACACCAGTGTGCGTCGAAAGTTTTTATTTTATCCATAAACACATAAAATAAAGTAATTTGCATATCTTCAGCTAATGTTCATACACAACCCAACTCCATATTAGTTAACTGATTGTCTACATGTGATATCAATCAGCATAATATATTGAAAGCTCATACTTAAATGTTCAACCATAAGGAGGCTTTGTTGTTGTTGTTGAGTTGGTTTTTAACGTCCAACATCAGCATTGTATAGGCTAAATTGTGGACGGGCCCAAAGACTGACGTCTGACAATTTTATATAAGAATTTAAAACCCCTATGCCTAACGTACCTACGACTAAGAGTCACCATTACGTGATCAGTTATCGTCATGTACATCGCACAACCTTAAGTGTACCATCCGTGCCTCCCTGGAGTTCTATCGATCTTTCCATCCTCAGGCCAATAGTGAACTGACTACCTGGCCTACCTGGCATCAGGAGGCACCGCCGATAACAGATTGGTTACGACCTCCCTGTAATTATCACCCTATCCAAGTCCCACCTCAAAGCAATTAGGTACCGGCACTGGTACCGCTCCAAGCAATCATCATTGGACCCTCATCGTAATCTCAAAGTGGAAAGTGAGAGATCGTCAGTCGAAATTGTTGTTTCTAGTGTGTGTGTGTGTAAAGAGATGTTTTTTATGCCTTAGTTGATCGAGAGCAAAAAAATCATCAGTGTAAAATCCAAGTCCCACCTTAAAGCAATTGGATTCCGCTTCAAGCGATCAATATTGGACCCTCATTGTTACCTCAAAGTGGAAAGTGAGAGATTTTCAGGCGAAATTGCTGTTTCTATTTGTGTGTGTATAAAGAGATGTTTTTCATGCCAAAGTTGATCGAGAGCAAAAAAATCAGAAGTGTGACATTTCGAAAGGTGTGGTCTATAATCATTATTATTCTGTTAGGTTTTCACCATGATTTATATTGAAATACAATAGCAACACCAATAACAACGACTTCAACAAGAGCAACAACAAAAACAACAACAACAACAACAACAACAGAAACATATCAATGCATTAGCTATCATCTTCTAAGACGTAGTGCTAAGGTAAAAATGCCTAAACGTTATCCATGCGTGTATTTGACAATGAATTACAAGGAAATGAAGTGAGGGTAGACTTAACATTATATTCTTTGACTATCTTACAACAGATTGGTCACAATCACCCTCTAATCATGGCTCTATCCAAGTCCCACCTTAAAGCAATTAGGTACCGCTTCAAGCGATCAATATTCGACCCTCATCGTAATTTCAAAGTGGAAACTGAGAGATTGGAGTTCTGTTTTGTATTATGTTATGTTTGTTAAAGTTTTAACAGATATTTTTTCATTCCTTTGTTGATTGAAAAGAAAAATCAGAAATGTGAAATTTCGAGATTTGCGGATTTTATTAGACATTATGTTCCATTTTTAGCCATGATTTGATAATAGAAGAACAAAAAAAATAACACCAACAGAACCAATACAAAAAACAAAAACAACAACAACAACAACAACAACAACAACAACAACAACAACACAAAACAAAAACAACAACACAAAACAACAACAACAACAACAACAACAACATATCGATCAATTAGATAGCAATTGAAATGAAATGCCTATAGTTTATAACTCATTAATGAATTACAATGAACGGAAGTGGGAATATACCTACACAATAATCTTTGACTATTTGAGAAGGACTACATTTTCCCCTTTCTTTCACATTCTTATACACTACATCGAGGTCATAACAACAAAAAGATAGAATATCTCTATCTGAGAAAAGTACATTTACCCCTATCACATTGTTAATCTCTCAAACTCAGTCGAAGCTGTAACAAAACAAAATGAAAAACTTTATAACCCATTCCCGAGGTGGCATTCATTAATTTTTTTTTTACGGTTCTGTCTACACTTTTTGCACTTTTGAATAAGCAAAACCATACTCAAGCAAACGTTTGGACCAAAATTGATTTATGACCAGGCCAAATTCATAATTTTTCTTTTTCGGAATTTTATAACCAAGTTGTCAAATCTCTTCATCTCGTATTTTGATGATTTTTTTCTTTAGAATAGACCTTTTCACGCTTTTATCTCTGCAAATAAGACCAAAACTGCACATAACCTTTATTTATGTCACCTTTTGAATTGTCAATTTTGGGAGAGGCCAAAGCACGCGTTCTATATTAACAGCGCTTTAGGCGTGTGGCTGTTTGGTTGTGTGGCTATGTGGTATATGGATTTGTAGCAGTGTAACTGTGTGGCTGTGGCGTATGAGTTGTTTGGTCGTGTGACTTTGTGGCTGTCGTTGCCAATCTGTCTCGAGTAGTGTAAAGTTCAATACAGGTCTTGCGACTTACAAAACTATCACGCATGACATAATCACGCCCTTTAGGCATGGGGTTTTAATTTGTGACTTCTCATTGGCTCCGTAAGGTTAGTATAGAGCTATGATTGGACGCCTGAGAAGATTCCCTTACCTATCGTCATTGTCTCATTATGGACTCCGTAATCGCAAGGCATCTAGTCCAGAGCTCAATCAAGACGTGAGACCATACGGTGCGTCACCCCTGGCGAGGTGAGGACTGTGATGCCCGCCTTTGGCAGTTGGCACCAGTTGGCACCGAACGCCATCGGTGCCTGGGTTAGCGGTCAATCATAGAACTATTATTTTACTATTAAACCATCTGTCGGACGCACGAGTCGGCCCAGTGTCGCTCCGTGAGTCCACTGGTCTCTGCTTCACACTCACTTCTCACCTTTGTAACGCCGCCTGAAATTACCTGGAAACGCTTCCTTGGGTTGAAAAAAAAAGGTTTGTTCAGTCAGTATAATATACGTCAGTACTATAAAAGCTAAAAAATTATTGTGTACGGACCGCAAGACTGACGTCTGACAATTTCACGTGCTGCTACACACGAGACAGGGCGGGGATACCATGACTCCTGTCTCAGGCAGATACATTATACTAAAACCGACCTAACCAGTTACAGGGGAAGACGACAGTTAATCACTTCTCTAGGTAAGGGTTTCTTAGGATTTTGAATGGAAAACGGCCTTCAACAATTAAACACCTTATATTGAAAAAAAACAACAACAACAATCATTTACTTTTTAACGGTATTCGCTTTGACTAAATCAAGAGATGGATAGTGTTCCCTTACTGTAAAATTTGATAAAAAAGCTGAGAACATCTTCAATGACTTTTGTACATGATTCTAGCAAATGAGGAATTATTTATTTACATTCAATTTACCTGCATTATCTAGAATATTAATTTGCATACTTATATCACCCTTGTGGGAATTATGTTCATGGGGAAAATTGTATTCCTACACAGTTTTTCCCTGCCTTGTCCTCGAAATTTCATACTCATATCATCCTTGAAAAGCTGAAAATATTTTCAATAACTGTTTAACATGGTTCTAGTAAATAGAAAACTATTAGCTGTTTTTCCTTGCCTTTTCCTCGAAAATTCATTCTACATATTTATATAACTTTTGTACATGGTTCCAGCAAATTGGGAATTGTGTATTAATTTCTACCCATTTTTTTTTGCCTTGTCCTGGATTTCCATGCAAATATGATCCTTGAAAAACTGAAAATATCTTCAATGACTTGTGTACATGGTTATCGCAAATGGAAAATTGTATATTTCTATCCTTTTTTTTAAGTTTTTTGTGGCCTTGTTTGGGATTTCCATGCAAATATCATCCTTGAAAAACTGAAAATATCTGCAATAACTCGTATACAATGTACATGGCTATCCCAAATGGAGAATTGTATATTCCTATCCTTTTTTTCTTGCCTTTTTCTGGATTTCCGTACAAATATCATCCTTGAAAAACTGATAATATCTCCAATAACTCGTATACAATATACATGTTTATCCCAAATGGAGAACTGTGTATTTCTATCCTGTTTTTGTTTTTCTTGCCTTGCCCTCAATATTTCATGCTGGTATCATCCTTGTAGGACATCACTTATGCTTTATTGCGTCTGGTCCTCCGGGTTTATTGGTACAGGCAGTGTTAACCTGTGGGTGGTCAGTGATAGCCTTGGTCTGATAAGTCCACAGTCTGAGCAGTCACTGGTTACTGTGGTTACTGTGGTTACTGTGGTTACTTTGGCCATATTACTGTGGTTACTGTGGTTACTGTGGCCATCAGGTAGTACGTTTATGTACAATAGGCTTTGCGATCTCCATGACTGTAACGGATGACGTAATCTCGCCCCTTAGACACGGTCGCTGATTGGTTGTCTAATTTTAAGATAGAACAATGATTGGACGTTAGAAAAGATTCTCTTACCTTGGCTATCGGGCATGTTATCGCAATGTTAAAATAGTTGTAGTTTAGTTGGTTTAACATCCAACATCAGCACTATACAGCCTATATTGTGGATGAGCCCCAAGCCTGACGTCTAACAATTTCATGTGCTGTCACACGCGAGACAGGGCGGGGATACCATGACTCCTGTCTCAGTCGGTCACATTATACTTACACCGACCCAACCAGTAGGGAGCGAAATCGCCAGGGCTCGAACCACGGATCTTTTGCGTCGGAAGCCGATGTTCTACCCCAGAGCCGCCGCGCCCCCCGCAAGTGCTCCAATAAAGGGAAATAGGAAATTAAAGACGATAGGTAAAGGAATCTGCACCGGCGTCCAATCATAGCTCTGTTCAAGACTGACGAAACCAATGAGCAATCAGAAAATGCTATGCTTTAAAGTCGTGATTACGTCAGAGTCTATCGACGTGAGCACCGCAAAGCCTGTATTCATGTCAGGAGGGCAATTGTTATACTTTTATCACGTGGCAAAAATTGGACGAGCGTTCCAAAACATTTCTTTCGTAGGCGCCACAGTGCCAAGACATAAACAATATGCCAGACACGGAATAAAAAAAAAATATATATAACATAGAAGAGAGAAGAGGTTAAAGTTATGTGTTTTTTTTATTTTATTTTTGGTCTTGTAAGGTTGAAACGTATAATATCAGTTATCAAAAGTGTCGGTGCTCATTAACTTTTCGATTATCTTTCAAAGCAATATATACGCTAAATTTTTTATATTAGTTCATTTATTTATTATTTTTTATTTCCTCTTATCCATACGGAAAAAAAGGTTGAAATGAGCTGGTTTAACATCAGCTCTATAAAGACTATATTGGGGAAGGGCCCCAAAACTGACGTCTGACAATGTCATGTGCTGCCACGCACGAGGCAGGGCGGGAATGCCCTGACTCCCGTCTCTGATATATTTAATCACTTACTTACTTGCTTACTATCCAGCGTCGTTTGTAGAAACGTTTGGTGCTCGTACGAATTTCTGCACTATGGAGCTCAATACTTCTATTCTTTCCGCATTAGTGTATACTTCGGTGCTATTTCTTCTTTTACTGATATGCATATACTTTAATATCTAATAGTCTGTCATCTAGGTACTGCTTGCATTGTCTACAAAAAACAAAACAAAAAAACAAAAACAAAAAAAACCCAACCCATTTTAACTGAAAAAGCTAGTTGCAATCTATGTTGTTTACAAAAACTATCTAATTTTGACCAAAGCATGAAGAAAAAAAGAAATAAGTTTAAACTTGTTCATTATGAATGTTTATTCAAATATATTGAAATGCAAAATACAAGTGCATGGGAATTAGAAAATACCCTGACAATAAAAAGAAAAAGAAATATCAATGACAAAATGGCAAAGGAAAAAAAAGGTCTTTGACTAGCCACAAAGCTGTGTTGACGTCGTTAGGTTAGATAGCGCTTATATCTTTTATCCTATGTCACAGTATGGTAGTTAAAAAGTTGTTGAGAAAGAAATTCTTTATTGTTCGAAATAAAACAAAACAAAACAAAAAGAGTTGTGACATGTTAAGCCAGCATTTGCCATTACTTTAACAGTGACAATAATAAAAG
>RQTK01001240.1:13842-31349 GCA_003991915.1 Elysia chlorotica
AATAATAATAATAATAATAATAATAATAATAATAATAATAATAATAATAATAATAATAATAATAATAATAATAATAAGACTTCCAGGGAGGTGTGAGGTACTGCGACGTTGTACTCGCGGCCTTCTGTGACCAAGCTTGTCTTTAAATCTCGCACATCAATGTTAAAACGTCGATATTTTAAATGGAGGAACCGAAGTCAGGAAACTACTTAAAATGTGGAAAACTCCTAGATTTTATAGAAATATGTTTTAAAATCGTCTAACCTGGTTCACAATTTACTACCAATCTAAAATGCACTCTTTATTTAAAATCATGAAAGTTGTACGTTGTTAAAAACAAAACATATTTGTTGTGGAGATAACGAAATAAACTAGAATAACATACAAAAAACATTGGAGTAAAGGGTTACAATATAATATCTATGTTATTAATAACTGTCGAAAGTGTTTTCGTTTTTGAATGCACATGTATCACAAGTCGCAATGAATTAGAAGGTAGGGGCCTCTATGGGTATTTGTCTCTAGATTTTAGAAATATATGGTGTTGTTTGATGTAGTAGTGCTAGTGTTTAACGAAATGATGATGATGATGATGATGATGATGATGATGATGATGATGATGATGATGATGTCTATCTATCTATCTATCTATCTATCTATCTATCTATCTATCTATCTATCTATCTATATATCTATTTATCTATCTATCTATCAATCTATCTATCTCTTTCCCTCTCTCTGTCCCATCTCTTTTCTTCTCTGTTTTTCTCTTTCTCTTTCTCTCTCTCTATCTTTCTACAATTTCTCACTCTCTACCTTTCTGTCTCACTAACTTTATTTTAGTTTATATTTCGTTGTATCTATTTCTCTCTTGTTCAATCCCTTGCTGCCTCTCCTCGAAAAGGTTTATTTGGGACTTTTTTTACCCATGTTCCTCAACTTGATACTTGACAATAGTAGACTTCTAAAGTAAAGTAAAACAATCTGTCGTCATATTTCAATATGGTGGAGGTTGACATGGCAACCGATAGCAACCTCTGGTTAACAATATATTAATGTGACTTTTCCTGTACTTAGGCTCCATTGTGAACTGTTCCATCAAAAAACCTTGAAAGGCGCCCACAGAGAGTCCTTCTTCTCTCAGACCTAAAAAAAAGACCTTGAAAGGCGCCAGTTGGTAAACAACAAGATGGTCGAAAACTACCCCTACATTTTTGAGCTTCCTTGACAAAAGTACATCTATAATTTCATTACATTTTACAATCTTTTTCCATAAGTCGATTTAACGGTACTTGACACACGGGCACTAATGTATGGACTTTTTTTTTATTATTATTACAGGGACTTTAGTAATTTAAAAATTCGTATAGCAGTCCACTTTTATTTTATTGCGTCAAAAAAATTTCAAAAATAAAAGGCAGGGTCATCGAAGCATTGAGTTGATTGTTTAACTTCCAACGCCAGCACTATATAGGCTATATTGTATACTGACCCCAAAACTAGTATCTGACAATAATTGTGCTCCCGGTTATGCCACAAACGAGACAGGGCTGGGAGATCTGGACTCCAGTCTCAACCGTTCACATCACTCTGACAGCGCAGAGTAACTGAAGAAGGAATAAAACGTGCAGTAAGGTTCAAAGTAAGTTAAACCATTGAAGTACTATGCACGGTGCTCTTCTAACAATTTGTACCGATGTTGTGTGGGCTGAATATTAAAAAAAGGAAAACAAGGCTCTCTGCGTATCATTCCGTCCTATTTAAGCGTGAACTTATATATACTTATATTACTGTTTTCCTTAATATGTTAAGTATGTTTAGTTTGGTAAACTCGATGATTAAGCTTTATTATCATGTCTATTTCAGCCAAACCTCCATCAGTTGAAACTGAGCCTTGGAACGATTAGAAACTGCAGAGCTTGATCATCGAGTTCTATACCAACAGGGTTGCATTGAATTGGTTGCTCGACGTTCAACTTGTGCGCTATAATATGCTACGCTGTGGTGGGGCACCAAGACTGACATCTGATAACTTTATGTTCTGCCACACACGAGACAGGGTGGGGAGACATGGACTTCTGTCTAGGCAGGTCACATAATACTGACATCGAATCAACCAGTAGGGGCCGAATCGCATAAATAAATAGTTGACGATCGTGGGATTCGAATCGCGAACCTCCCAATCTGGAAACCAACGCTCTACCACTTGAGCTAGTTTGCAAGTTCTTTACTAGCAGCACTGTCCTCTCAAAAGGCTCAGCATGCTTTCAGCACGTGTGTTATGTATAGTCTGGGTATATATGTAGAGCTAATACATTCTAGCAACTTAGACTGTGCCATTATCTTTTAACGCAAAAATAATTCGTATGGTTTGGAAACAGTTTAAGACTCGTTCGTATGATATTAACGTGTATTTTGACTCCAGCGAAAGGAGAGGAAAAAAAACAGTTCTTTACATTACCATTAATGTAATTGTAAAAAAAATTTAAGGGGGTGCTTTTTACACTCTTACTTATTGCTTATCTATAACAGTAGGAATAATTGGCCATACAGAATTAGAAGACAGCTAGCATAATTATGTACATTATGAAAACTAAGGTGCGCCATTTAAAAGACCAATTGCTTGTAGGTGCAAAGACTCCATACAAAATGAAATTGAGTTGAATTGTTTGCTTAACGTGCAATTCCAGCACTATATGGCTATATTGTGGACGGACTCCAAGACAGACGTCTGACAATTTTAGCTGCTGCCACTCACGAGTTAGGACTCCTGTCTCAGCCGGTCACCTTATACTGACACAATAAATTTTGGACCGATCGCGGTATTCGAAACGCGGACCTCCCGATCTGGGCACCAACGCTCTACCACTTGAATCAGTTCACCCACCAAATGGAATGGCAGTTTCAAAGTATTGACGGCCTCACCACAAGTAGCAAATTGTACTTCTATTCGCTTATTTCTTCTGGGATTCCATAACCATGAAAAGAAGGTTAGTGAAGCTTTAAAAGAGAGCGACGTGTGTTTAATTATCAGGCCAGACACCATCTCAGGGGAAGTTCAAGTCGTCCGAGAGAAGAGAAAGTGAGTATGATAGATAGATAGATAGATAGATAGATAGATAGATAGATAGATAGATAGATAGATAGATAGATAGATAGATAGATAGATAGATAGATAGATAGATAGATAGATAGATAGATAGATAGATAAGATAGATAGATATAAATAAATAAATACAGATAGATAGATAGATAGATAGATAGATAGATAGATTTATCAACCTGTTATTCTATCTGTCTATCTATACTCTCTCCCTCCGTCTGTCTCTCTCTCTCTTTCTCTCTCTCTTTCTCTCTCTCTCTCTCTCTCTCTCTCTCTCAATCAAAATGTACACCATAAGTGAATTGTAACAACGGTGCACGTAAGATACAGCGTTGAACTATTTAAACGTCCAATGCCTTCTTTCTCTCTCTCTCTCTCTCTCTCTCTCTCTCTCTCTCTCTCTCTCTCTCTCTTTCTCTCTCTCTCTCACTCTCCCACTCTCACTCCCTCACTCTCTCTGTCTGTCTGTCTGTCTGTCTTCCTCCCTCTATCTCTCTGTCTCTCTCTCTCCCTCTCTCTCTCTTTCTTTTTCACTGACCGATTGTTTAAAAACCGGCTATCGTTATCACATACCATGGATGTAACTAGATAAACTGAGTGGAAGTTAATAATATTACGATAACCTAGCACCAGAACACCCAAATTAAATATCCAAAGGCTACACTGGACATCTCCTTACCCTGTTATTATTACACCAAGGCTTGTCTAATAAATCAAGAAGAGGCACTCATAGGGAAAGTATAGTTAAGTTGGCTGGGAAAAAAAGCCTATCATTCTCTTCCTACTACGCTCATATTTATTATGTAAACAAATCTGTTGCTCTGGGTCAAATAGACTAATACGCCTGCATTTAAGGAAGCGCCTTTGTAGACAGATTGACCCTTAAAACTTTTAAAATAGACTAAAAACTCTATACGCGGTCTCACTCTAAGGGTTTTAGAGTGCAGACCAAGTCACCAAATAGACTGAGGGGAACACATAACCGCTTTGATAATAGTACTATTTGACACATTTCTTTTAAGGTATAATCATTGTTAGGACCAAATGCTACTCGGATATTTGGTTCAGCCGACTTGCATACAATGTAAAATAATGGTATAGCTCACTTGGACTCTACAGTAGATAAAATTGTTTGTTTGTTTTGGTGACTCTGTACGTTGTGGAGTGAAGTAGCACTGTCGGCATAGTGTGCGAGTCAGGGGTCCGGATTTGTTCAGCTTGTTCAGCAATTGATGGGTGACAACCACCGAAAAAAGTGAGCCGGTTGGCACAGTTGTCAGAGCGTGAGGCTTCAAATATTTAGTCCTGGGTTTTATTGGCTGGAGTAAAAAACTACTTGACTTTAGGGAAGTAGACTAGTATCAAGAGTGTGATACTTTTAATAAGGTTTGATCTTAGAGTACTACAGGCCAACACCAAGGTAGGGAGCGAAATTGCGCAGTTTTTAGAGCGTGCGACTTCAAATATTTAGTCCCGGGTTTTATTGGCTGGAGTAAATAACTACTTAACTTTAGGGAAGTAGACTAGTATCAAGAGTGTGCTACTTTTAATAAGGAGTTCTAGGTTTGATCAGAGAGTACTACAGGCCAACACCAAGGCAGGGAGCGAAATTGCGAAGTTTTTAGAGCCTGCGACTTCAATACACGAGTCCTGGGTTCTATCGCCGACCGAAATAAATGACTATAACACCGAGAAGCAACTTGGAGCTGTCTGTATGGTGTGCGAGTCGAGATTCGATGTGCTAGTTCTGTGAAAGTTGAATGATAACCACAAAAACAGTCAGCGAGATAGCGCAGTTAACATAACCCACGGCTGTTAATTAGGACACGCGGGTTCGATCAGCGCATACAGTTGAGGGTGGAGAAACAACAATCAAATCAGGGAGGCAGATGGCGAAGTTGATAGAAGGCACATCTTCTTATTATGAGCTCAAGTGTGATCATGGATTAAGTGTAGGTCTATGAAAGGTAAAGCAATATTGGTAGAGCATGCGATTGCTAATAAGGAGCTCCCGTTTATATTTCATATAACACACATGTTGGTTCAGAAGACACAATACACAATACACAATACACAATACACAATACACAATACAGAAATCTTTATTTATCCCTATGTATTTTGTATTTGGCTCCAACCTGTGTGAATGTCAGAACAATGAAACTGGCTCGACAGAAAAGCTCGTGTCCACTCACCCTATGGCTCTTCTAGCAGTATGTATAACTTAATGTGATGACGTTAGACGTCTGGACTCTGATTTAAAATGGAGCTTGAAAGTAAGGAAACCGAATTTTTTAAATGATTAAGTATTGCCGCTAGTGTTTCTGGGTTTTTTCTTTCGGTTGATTTATTGTGGTTGTCGAGTTTGGTCCTAGGCGTGTACGACTTTCCAGGACAAAATTAGTGCAGAGGTCAGAGATCAGTATTGTGGGGTCAAGACATGGTGTCAAGGTCATTTGTTGGCATGCAGCACCGCACACTGGAAGATAAAAGTCAAAAAATATATTATCTTACTTCTTCTCTCTCTCTCTCTCTCTCTCTCTCTCTCTCTCTCTCTCTCTCTCTCTCTGTCTCTCTCTCTCTCTCTCTCTCTCTCTCTCTCTCTCTCTCTCTCTCTCCCTCTCTCTCTCTTCTCTCTCTCCCCTCTCTCTCTGTATGTCTCTCTCGTTTTATCTATCTATCTATCTTTCTATCTACCTATTTAGGTATCTCTGTCCCTCTCTGCTTTAAGTGACATATGATGCAGGCCCCTGAATTACAAGGATATCTTCAAGGACCCTAGACAATATGGTAAACCGCATCTGTAGCCTTGGATTTTCTGTCTCCACGCACTATAAAGTGCTCATTATTGTCTAGATATAACAACAGGCGTCTCTTTTGTTCTGGAAACTCCAACAAAAGTTACTATTACCTTCCTTCTTCCAAAGTAAAATGGACTGTTTAATAGTTTTTAAAGCCTTTAGAGATAAACTTCTTTAGAAACATATGAGTTATCATAATACCAAAAGGTACTACACAATTAAAGTTTGCATTGATTTTCACCGCATGATTCAATATTTGGCTTTTTTTGTGGAAAGGAATGATAGATGATTGGAAACTGCAAATGCGATTTCTTTTCATCTACTTTAAAATAGTGAAATTAATTAGCCTAATTAAAAACTGAGTAATATTTACATTATTTTGTTTAAAATCATAACACGATCCCTCGAACAATAAAGAAGCCCACACTTATTAATAAAGTACAATGGCTTGAGCTGTTCATTCATGTCCAAAGTTTTTCATTGACCATCACATTCATGTATTAACAAAATGAACCAGTACGTTATAAAATGGCTCTAGATAGTGCATTCCTTATCTCCCTGTATCTTTCTTGGCTAATCACACGGGGGCGCCTTTCAGCCTTTGTACCGCTGTCTCAATATTGTTAAGATAACATCTTAATGAAGACGTTGTTATCTTCGAATCATTGTCTCGACCGTTGGTCACTAAGGTTATGATACGGGGTGCTGGTAATCCTGGCTGACTATTGCCCAGTATTCCAGGACCTTAACGGAAGGCACGGAAGTTAATTCAATTTTGTTTCCATTTAATTCCATTTCATTTTGTTTTATTAACTTGGAAATAACCTTTTGATGCCTAGTTTTTACTATGTAACTTCTCTTGTTTATTTTTAACCTCACCGTTTAAGTAGGGATTAGACTTCATATACAAAGTAAGGAGGAAAGCTGAAAGTCTATAAACACTCCACAGTATGTATTCTCTGTAGCACATGTAATTGTTTTTAACACTGCTAGCATAAATCAAATTGGTGAAGACAAGCCCGCCCTGTCTCGTGTGTAAAATTCCACGTAAAATTGTCAGACGTCAGTCTTCGAGCTCGTCAACAACGTAGCCTATATAGTAGGCCTACTGGCGTTAGCCGTTGAGCAAAAAACCAAACAAACAAGGTGAAGAAAAGAGCACCACAGCTGATGGAGTTTCCATAACAACCAAATGAAGGAACGCCCACAACCATGAGGGCTTACAACTGGAATCTGTTGGCACTCTCCTTTCTGTTTGTTTTATCTCACCTTTGCACAGAGGTGGTCTCAGGTAAGTCGTGTATCTCGCTTCTTTGTGCGAGCGATTCCACCTTCTAAATACGTATTGAGATATCTTAAGTTCCCAACGATGGTCTTAATAAGTGACGGGTCAGACAACTGCGTGTGCTGCCACACCGAGATGCTTCGGCAATAATAATGACTCCTGTCTCAGCCGGTCGCGCTGCACTGACACCGATCTAATCAGTATGAGGGTGAATTATAACTTATTATATTTTCTCTATGCTGTGATCGAACCAAGTACCTTCCGGTTAGCTGACCGAAGCTCAACCACCCGAGCCGGCCGATCCCACTTAGTTCTCTCGTTTCTTTTGAAACAGGATTTTAATTAAGACATTGCTGAGAGAGAGAGAGAGAGAGAGAGAGAGAGAGAGAGAGTAATAGAAGTATACCGTGTTTACCCTTTTCGTGTGCAGCGACTTTGTTTGTACATGGGCTCATTTAACAAGCGAAATATAAATTATAGAATCAAATATTGGGGAGATATTTTTTATTCAAGGAATCGTTCCGTGAGACGCAAATAATTAATTTGGAAAAGCAACTAGGGACATTTTAAGAGCTGTTACTTTACGTCTTTGTATGTTGTTGTTGTTGTTGTTGTTGTTGTTGTTGTTGTTGTTGTTGTGTTTAGATATTTTGCTCTTATTTGTTTTTTGTTTTGTCTTGTTTTGTTTTTGTTCTGTTGTTTTTTGTTTGTTTGTTTGTTTGTTTGTTTGTTTGTTTGTTTGTAATAGTTGTTTTTTATTGAAAAAAGGAAAACTGTTATTGTGGTTGTTTTTGTAGTTAGTTGCTGTTGCTGATGCACCTGTTGCTGTTTTTGTTGCTGTTGTTTTTGTTGTTGTTGTTGTTGTTTTTATTGTTGTTGTTGTTATTGTTGTGGTTCCTATTGTTGTGTATTTTTGTCTTATTGTTATTGATACTGTAATTGTTTTGATGATGTTCTTTTGTTGTTGTTTTTTGTTACTTTGTCACTGTTTTGTTTAAGTTCTTTTTTATTTACTTCGGTTGTAAATTTTAAAGGGGCATGTTTAGTTTCGATGCTTTGTTGTAAGTTTACTCCCTTAATAGATGAGGTCATGTTATAGAGATGACCCGACAGAGGATTGTGAAGCTCAATTCACATCAGAAACAGGATTGGGAAATATGGACTGACGTAAAAAGAGTTTTCGTGATCAATTTCATTAAGTCTCCCGTCAAAGTTCTACTGGTATACGTGTTTTTAGGATCGCAGATGAAAAACAAATTTCAATTAAAATCATTATTCAAATTTTAAATTAAAGATGTCTCTGTTTACTAACAAACTGAAAAATGTCCAGCCACTTCTTAAAACATTGTATGAAACAGCCTCTAAGTTAAAAGCTTTACAAACTATAAGACTACAAATGTGATTATATAATGATGTAAATTCAGAGCTTCACGCACAAAAATCTGACTGCTCTTTGTTTGGTGTACAGACGAAAACCTAGTTTGACATTGATATCCTACAAAGTTTTGTTTCGATATTCACGAGTAATAGCAATCCTACAACATTTGTTCTGATATTCAAAAATAATAGCAATCCTACAAAGTTTTGTTCCGATATTCAAGAATAATAGGAATCCTACAAAATTGTTTTCCGATATTCAAGAATAATAGGAATCCTATAAAGTTTTTTTCCGATATTCAAGAATAATAGTAATCCTACAAAGTTTTGTTCCGATATTCAAGAATAATGGTAGTCCTACAAATCCGATATTCAAGAATAATAGTAATCCTACAAAACTTTGCTCCGATATTCAAGAATAATAAGAATCCTACAAAGTTTTGTTGCGATATTGAAGAATAATAAGAATCCTACAAAGTTTTGTTGCGATATTGAAGAATAATAAGAATCCTACACAGTTTTGTTGCGATTCAGACTTAGCCGCTAAAAAGACATAGGGCCACAAGTACAACGTTTTGGGAGCTTAGGACTTGTCGTAAGCCTTGTTATGGGCATATTCTTACGAGTTGTAAGCTACCTTGATGTTTTACTTACGTAACATTGATTATACTACAAACTTTGTTAAAATGAGTGAGATTTTGAGCTTGCTGCGTCTTTTCAAAAAAAGCTTAACATTTCTGTTGACATTTTTAACCTAATCTCCCTTATTAAGTTTTCCCTGCACAATGTACTAAGTGTTCATTATTACTACTGGTGACGGGAAATAACTCTATAATGAAATTGTTTTGGTGCTCAAAAATACGCCCTTAACTCCCTTGAACTTTATCACTTTTAACTTTCGTTATATTAACACTCCATACATCTTTTATCTATATCAATAGCTCTTTATCTTTTTATCTCTTTTTATAGATTCCTACCTACCTATCTGCCTACCTATCTATATATTTATTGATCTCTCTATCTATCTATATATCTATCTATCTATCTCTCTCTCTCTCTCTCTCTCTCTCTCTCTCTCTCTCTCTCTCTCTCTCTCTCTCTCTCTCTGTTTGACATTATTTAATCACAGTTTCTCACACACGTTCAAATACCCTCTTGCAGTTTTAAATGTTATTTCCCACGAAATACAGGATACGGGAATGAGGAATACAGGTCGATTTATTGATCCCACGAGGGGAAACTCATTTTACAGAGTTCGTCATATATTAAAATTACTTAAGAATTACATAAGAGACATAACGCTAAGAAGTAGATAATTACATTTTTTTAAAATCATAATATAGAAAATGTTAAGCAACTGATTTAAGAACAATGTTAGTAATCAAAGAAGCATAGATAAAAATAAAATTAAATATACGCAATGATAGCCCTGATCGTATTACTCTCCTTTCAAAGGGATTAAAGAGGAACAGTTTCTTGCGTATCATTTTGAAATGTTCACCATAAAGATATAATTTACGACTTATCAATCTAGAAAAATCTGTGTGTTTCTGTCTCCTAAGAACGCCCCCTCCAGAAGATCCACTGTGATTTTGCAAATGGCTGGTGTGGATGGACACAGTCGGGGAAGTTCTCATGGCAACGGCACAAAGCAGAAACAGACACGGACTCGACAGGTCCCGACCATGACCACACTTCGAAGGGCGGTAAGTATGGTCAAATGTTTTGTTGGTTATATTTTCTTAATTTTTATCCTCACATGATGTGCGTTTCATTTTAAATTTTGATTGTTTGTTTGTTGCCTAGCATCAGCGGGAAGATAACTGAGGTGGGTTTTTTTTCATATATATATATATATGTTACTCTCAAATCTAGATAATATCAAGAAACGATGAAAACAGAAGTTTGACTGAATTTTTGGGCAATTTCTGATTTGACCAGAGACAACAGCTTTAGAGACGTATCACAAAAACAGGTCATAGTTTTTCCAAGGAGCTAGCAAGACCCGTGCACATTCTATTTCGAAATTGAAATTAACGCTGTTAAGCAGTCGTTATTTTGAGTTTTACATCAAGCTAAAAAAGGAACCTACCCCTTAATTAGCCCGGCACACATAGACCAAATCCTCCTCGCAAAACGTCTCACTATTTCACACTCTCTGGTTTAAATGTAACGTCTCAAAGCTTTGTCCTTAGTTCCAAGCTTAAAGTCTTGAACGGTTTCCTTCTCCGTGTTTTTTATCTCGCAATCGACACTGTGCATTGATAAAAATAGAATATATTTGACATTGTAATAATGACCAACGCAACGCTCTTTATGTGGGGAGCTAGCATGACACCTGTTCATTCTATTTCTCTATTGAAATTAACGCAGTTGACCAATCTGAATACAGTTTTTGACATATGTTTAAAATTAGAACAACCGCCGTATTTATCCTGACCCACATAGACCAACATTAATCCTCTTCGTGAAAACTCTGACTATTTTACACTCTCTGATTTGAATGTAACATCTCAAAACTTCGTCTTGACTTCTAAGTTTAAGCCTTGCATTATAACTGCTTTCTCAGTATTATTTGTTTCCAATCTTGCCCCACACATGTTACACGAATTGGCATGTTCGTGTACTACAACTCTTTGTATTTATGTGCACACCTTCCATTTTGAAATGAAAATCAAAGCTTTAAACTTGTGTAAATTTTCCAACATTCCCGAAAACAGTGCCCACACAAATAATACGTTTAAAAACATGCAATGTGAAAGGTTAATGACCATTGCGTCGATAATGTTGTTGTCTAGCGATGGTCACTCGCTTCTATGCCCTGATGAGCGCCGCAGACCATGCGCCGGGAGACCACGCCAAGATGACCAGTGGACCGTGGCCGCTAGGGCCGGGCGCCCGGGCATGTGTCCAGATCTTCTACTTCATGTACGGCAACCAGATGGGTCGACTCGCCATGCACGTCAAGGTAGACGGGCAAGGGTGAGTTTGGGATGAGTTTAGTTGAGTTGGTGTCTTGTCCGCCATCAGCACATATGTCAGTTAGTACACTGGCCCGATGACTAACGTTTTGGTTTATTTTTTAGCGTCCATTGCCGACAAATTAATAGCTGAGTCTGGGTTGTGTTGAATTGAGTTAAGTTGGGTTGGTTGATTTACGTTGAATGTCAGCACTTCAGTACTATAATTATAGGCTATTGCGGAAGAGCTCCAAGACTTAAGTTTAAAAAATGTATGTGCTATCACACACGAAACAGTGCAGGGAGACCTGGACTCTTGTCTCAGCCAGCCACGTTATGACCCGACCCAACCAGTAGAGGACGAAATCGGACAAATACATTTTTTTACCTATGTAAGTTTCGCACCTGGGGCCTCCCGATTGGGAAACCAACACTTTACCAACCACATAAGCCAGTTCGCCCTCCGAGAGAGGGAGAGAGAGACAGAGAGAGAGAGAGAGAGAGAGATAGAGTCAGAGAGACAGACACAGAATTAGAGAGGGAGGGAGATAGAAAGAGGGGGTAATCGGGGGAGAGAGAGGCCTATTAAAAATGTTTTGAACAATTCCTAATTTTTATTTTTAAGCTCTTTAATAGTAAGCGCTAAATTTTCAATTGAATTTATGGCATTCTCTTTAGTTTGTTTTTTTTAATTCACTGCAGGTATGAATTGCTTAACATATCCGGCAATCACGGACGTCATTGGATTGAGATGAAGCGAGTCATTGTAAACAAGGAGAAAGTGCCGATAAACATTTACGTGAGTTTAAAAGGTTCTTGATATTCGCAGCAGTATGAAAGACCAAACTCATAATGTCGGAATGTTAGATTGGGAAAAATAGAGTTTCAGTAGCTTTTTTAAACATATACACCTAAACTAAACTAAAGATATTATTCAGAAAAATCTTAAAGTTTACGCTTTTCTGCGTCTTTGATCTCTCTGAATGGGAACTTTAAACTAAAAATTGAATAATCTTTTTAAGAAGACGGGGTTGGAATTGGAAGTCAAGAGTATATAATCTATCCGTCTATGTTTTTGATTTTAGTGTTTTAATCATTGTTTTACAAGTAACGAACGCTTACTCTTGACACGCCAAAGTAGAGTTTTAACATTCATCTTTTGTCTTGGTGTGTGTGTGTGTGTGTTGTGTGTGTGTGTGTTGTTTTTTCACAACCTGTACCAATGGCGACCATGCTTGTGTCTGCAGTTGACTATCACTGGCATAGTCGGGTCTGGTCCGAGAGGGGATATCGCCATTGACGACATCAGGAGCTTACCGATGAAGAGATGCGGCGGTAGGTACACGCCCAAATCTCGGTGGTAGATTCATTGGTTGGATGATTAGTTGATTGATTTGTTAGTTATTTAGCTACTTGATTGGTTTTTTATTAATTAGTTAGTTGGTTGTTTGCTTGTTTGTTTGTTTGGTTGTTAGGTTTGATGGGGGTTGGTTGATTAATTCGTTGGTTGGTTGAATGGTTAATTGGTACATTGGTTAGTTGATTGATTTGTTGGTTAATAAGTTATACGTTAATTTTTGCTTGCTTGCTAACTTGTTTGGAGTGTCGCTTGTTTACTTGGTCGTTTTGGCGTATTGGTAAACTACTTGGTTGCTTGGTGTGTTGGTTGGTTAATTTTCTTGAGACCAAGTTGGTTGGTCGGTTGAAAATTTTGGTTTTGTTTGCCTTTTTACTTGCTTGCTCGGTTGGGGGTTAGTGTTTCGGTTTGTTGATCAGTTAGTTGGTTGGTTAGTTGATTAGTTAGTTTGACGATACGTTGGTCTAACGTTTTTTTTTCTAACGTCATTCGAATTTAACTATTATTTTCTCGTGAGCGGGCACCAAAAATAGCACCTGACAATTTACATATTGCCACATACAGGGGGATACCAGGATTTCTGTACCACCTGGGCACATTATACCGAAGACAAATTAACCAGATAAAATCTATGCGGCCTGATGAATCAGGAGACAATACAATCACACTTCTCTGTTTCCTCTCGACCAGATACAAAGACCATTCAAGTCGGACTCCCTCCTGCAAGAACCACTTCCACGAGTGACTCAACCACAACCACAAAACCACAACCCACCACCACCACCACTGCCACAACACCACAACCCATCACCACCACAACGACAGCACCAAAACCCACCACCACTTCCACAACACCACAACCCATCACCACCACAACGACAGCACCACATCCCACCACAACCATAACCACGGCACCAAAGCACACCACCACCACCATGACAAGCCCGTCATCAGTTGTGTCTAGTTCACCGCCCGGACTCCAGTCGAGTAAGCTACCAACCAGGCCACTGGCCGCTAGATGCAACAAAACTTATTTAAACCCCGTTTGTTTGTTTGCATTGTTACTAAGTCCAACTTCAGCACTATATAGGATATTATTGTTGATGGGCCCCAAGACTGACGTCTTACAATTTCTTGCTGCCCCACGCAAGGCAATACAGGAAGACCTGTCTCAGCCTGTCACATTAAACTGACACTGACCCAATCAGAAGGAAACGATATCAGACAAATAATTTTTTGACCGATCATGCAATTCGAATCGAGGACCATCCGATCTGGAGACCAAAGCTTTACCAGTTGAGCCAACTTGCCCCCACTTTCATTCAGTCAATATATTCTGTTTAAATATGTACATGTAGACTAAACGTAATGTTGTCCTGATTTAAAGTTATAACATTTCATTTTAATTGGCCTCCGTCTAAGAGAATTCTGTTTTTACAAGTAAGTGTTATCATTATTTATTGAGTGGACTTAGAATATTACAAAGATTTATCGCAAAGAACTGTTGACTATTGATTAATGGGTTTTCCCTTCTTCATTTATGGTTAAGATTTAATTAATAAGGCAGCCAGAAACAAGAACTTTTTAAAATGAACAAAAACAACATTTTAAAGTCTTTTTTTAAATTTCATTTATTGTAGGAAACACCATGTTTTGCGACCACAAAAAAAAACCTTTACACGACGAATCTGTCATAGGTTCATTAATTAAGTCAATACTCAACAGAGTTCATGAAAAAACTTTGATTTGTTTTGTTTCCTCCACGCGCAGGTACTAAGACCATACCAGTCGCACTTTCTGCTACCTCAGCAATACCTCCCACCAGTGTTCCAAACAAGGCACAAAAAACGTCCACTACCAGAAACTTGACACCATTTATGTCACTTAAATCGCTTGGATTGGAAACAAGTAAGCTAACAGCTCTGCCACCTGACTCTCCACCGAAATCCATCCATACCGGCGCGGCATCCGGTTCTCTATCTGGCTATTCGGGCAAAACCTTCCATAAGGTTCAAAACACACCAACACTTTATTATCCGGATGAAGTCGGATTTGACTACATACCGGATCTGCCGCACACTCCAATACGGCATCCGAATGAATCTCGATATCCGGTTCAGACGTCGGATATAGCGGAATCTTCAGTTCTAAGTCGTAAAATCCGAGCAGCAAGTTCCGGAGGTGAGAGTTATCTTCTCAATAGCTCGAACCTAATCGCAAGACTTGCTCCCATATTCGCTTTTTTTGTAGTTGTTGTTTTTTTGTTTATTGTTTGTTTGTTTTTTTGTTTTGTTTTTTGTTTTTTTGTTGTTGTTTTTTGGAGAGGGGTGGTTCTGCTTTGTTTGTGGTTTTTTTGTTGTTTGATTGTTGTTGTTTTTTGTAGTTGTTTCAAAATGCCTATCGTGAAACCTATGGCTATAAGTACAACGTCGGGGTAGCTTACAACACGTCGTAAGAATATGGGACTAAGAAGGCTTAAGGAACTTTGTTACCTACTTCGACATTGTACTTACAGCCGCTAAGATATTTGCTGCACGGGTCCCAAGACTTACTTCTGGTAGTTTTACATAGACACAGAGTGAGATTACTCAGAGTGGGATTACAAAGACATCTGTCTCAGCTGAATGCATGTTACTGACACTGAACCAACCATGGGGTAATAGAGTAATCTGATCGAGGTTCGAACCCGAGACTCCCAGATAGAAGTAGGCACATACTGACTGAGCCACTTCGCACCCCTCCTCCCTTAATACCCCCCAACTCTAGGTTTAGTCATGCTGAAGTATGAATTTCCTAGGCAAAGCGTTCTCACTGGCGAAAGCTCAAGATTATAACATTAGTTATATTTAATCGACGGATTTATTAGTTCAATTTGAATGAAGCATTTCGAGGATATGAGCCAGCATTTAAACATGTGTATACATTAAGAGCTTAAGTTCAAAGTTAATACCCTGTGTCCGCATAAGTCTGGGGTGGGGGGGGGGTATGAGAATTTATATTTGAACTTGTTTAAAAAAAAGGAATTACTTTGAGTGTAAAAAAACTGAGGCGATCGTCTTTTTTTTTAAATAAAAACTATCGATTGACGTGTAAAGGATTATAGTTACATTTTAACAGGTATGGATTAAAAGTGAGTTTAATGTTAGCAGGCCTTTGGTCAAAAAGTGTTGCTGTGCTGGTTGTATTGATCTTTATAGATGCATTGCCTTTATCTTAAGACTTAGATCTTATGCGGGGAAACCACCAAATCAATACATTTTTTGATTTTGAGTCAACGTCATAGATTTTTGTGTATTCGAATACTTTTTTTGGAATTCATAAAATTTAACAGGGCTAGTATCTTAGCATACATATAAGATGTAAAAGTCAAGAAAACAAAAGAAAAAGATTATTATGTTTCTATGAGTTTATCTTATCTCTTTTTTCGTGTTGTAAGTCCGTTCTAGACATATCTTCAGCAGTAAATGATCTATTCATATTTATACGTATGTTAGTCTCTGCAAATTAATTTACCGTTCTCTCTTTCTCTTTCTCTCTCTCTCTCTCTCTCTCTCTCTCTCTCTCTCTCTCTCTCTCTCTCTCTCCACTATCTCTCTATCTATCTATCTATATATCTATCTATCTATCTATCTATCTATCTATCTATCTATCTATCTATCTATCTATCTATATACACACACACACTCTCTCTTCTTTTCTCTCCCTCTATCTATCTATATCACTCTCTCTCTTCCTGTGCAGAGACCTGCCAGTTTGAAGCGACCTTCTGTGACTGGGAACTGTCAGACAAAGACAACCTGCGATGGTCATTTCAGGCCGGCCCAACCCCCACCAGGATAGGAGGCAAGATTCTCACTGGACCAGAGAATGACCACACCATGGGGACGTCACAAGGTTTGACTTTTTTGCAGTTGTTTTGTTTTGGTTGTTTTTGTTTTCTCATTTATACGAGCCTTGCTAAGATTTTAAAACTCTATTTGTAAATGATATTCCCCCAAACAAGTACAAATATTGCTGTTGCTGTTGCTGTTGTTGTTGTTGTTCTTCTTCTTCTTCTTCTTGTTCTTCTTCTTCTTCTTCTTTTTCTTCTTGTTCTTGTTCTTGTTCTTCTTTTTCTTCTTCTTCTTCTTCTTCTTCTTCTTCTTCTTCTTCTTCTTCTTCTTCTTCTTCTTCTTCTTCTTCTTCTTCTTCTTCTTCTTCTTCTTCTTCTTCTTCTTCTTCTTCTTCTTCTTCTTCTTCTTCTTCTTCTTCTTCTTCTTCTTCTTTTTCTGCTTCTTATTCTTCTTGGTGTTATGAACATGTATCGAAAGTACAGTATGAAAAATGTATGCGAAAAACACAATCTTATGGCTTTTCCAGTTGACTGTTGACTTTCGATTTGTTTGTTGTACAAGAAAGAGGAGGAAGCACTAATTGTTGTTTCTGTTCGTTTTTTTAATGCATTTTTAGTTTTAATAATTCGTTAATTTTCGTTAAAAATTGATTAGGCGTTTGATGTAACTAGTTTTATGACTCTAAAATTCTCTGGCCCATTTGTAATTTTACTGTTAAATTTAGGATTTTATTGTGGAGCGGTTTGGATTTGATCGCATGTCTAAGTTTGAGACGAAGACAATTATATATA
>RQTK01001240.1:33944-96331 GCA_003991915.1 Elysia chlorotica
CTATCTATCTATCTATCTATCTATCTATCTATCTATCTATCTATCTATCTATCTATCTATCTATCTATCTATCTATCTATCTATCTATCTATCTATATATTTATTTATCGATCTATCTCTTTCTGTATCGTTCTCCCTGTCGCTCTCTCTCTCTCTCTCTCTCTCTCTCTCTCTCTCTTTCTCTCTGTGTCTCGCGGTTTACGGAGTCCTAAAAAAAACAAAAACGGTTTAAATATTTTTGTTCAGTCCTGTAGAAATATTTCAAGTGAATTTCCTGACAAAATATTTTGGATAACGTCTTGGCTCAGTCAGTTTGCACTCGGAATTGACCAAAAACATCTGCATTCAGAAATTCAGTTTGTGGCTACTGACTCCGCACATAGTTGTGTGGTAATCCAACAAACTAACCACTATCTAGATCATAGACCTAAAATCAGTATTGTTGATGTCACCTCTGCGCAAAGAAGATTCAAAAGTCGGCCATTGTCGTTTCCATAAATAGATTTTGTCACAAGCGCTTAAGAAGTGCTCTGGTGAACAATGCTGATTGATCTGCGTGGAGTTTAAAGAGTATAAAATAAAACAACAAGAGTTAACTCTCTTATTCACCAACGTTTTTTTCAAAAAAGTTATTTCGCTTGGTTTGCTAATCTTAGTTGTTCTGTGTGGCGCTGGCTTTGAAAAGATCGTTTCCCCTTACTAATCAGAGCGGATAGAACATTAATAAGAAAAGATAACTTGCATTAAAACTTTTCTTTATAGAAGAAAAGCTTTCTCCTAGTTTAACGTCCCGCATGTTCCCAATTGGGACTCTATTCGATGAATGTCCCCAAGGCAACGGCTGACAATAAAACCTGGTGCCACACAGACATATTGCGGGAATAACGGTACCAGGAATCATGTGCAAGCAGTTCACATTATACTGACAATGGCGTTACCAGTAGGGGACGAAATCTTACAAATATATTTGCCCCATGAGAGGTTCGAATCTGGTGCCTCACATTTGAGAGCCCAACGCTTTACGACTTGCACCATCTCAGCCCTTTACATTTTTTTTAAACTCTGACTTTATACAGATCATCTTAAGAGCTGTGGCGGGTGGGCGTGCAACAAGTGACGTAGCTATTGATGACGTCACTCTCCAGATCGATACTTCCACTCAAGAGGTGACGACCACTGCAACCACCGCAATTACAACAGGACAAGTTGCAGGTTCAGGCAAAGGTTGGTTTCACTCTAACTGTAACTGCACAACAGTAAGTTTGCCCTCGGCAAATTAATAAGTTGCGGAAATATTGTGGGTTTTGTATTTATTAGTTAAAAGAACCATTGGGGTTCTGTATTTACAACATTGTGGAAGATTTACCACTCGTCTTGAGACATACCTATACATGTAATAATAATAATCTTATTAGGAGTTGTAAGCTACCACGACGTTGTACTAACGACCCTAGTTACTTAAAAATCCTATTACTATGAAGACATATTTAAGTTGAGTATCGAACCTCCTGTTCGTGAGTCCATGGAAAGGAATATGATGGCCCCTAATGTCCCACGTTAGTAACGAGTCTATATCGCGGGCGGGTCCCAACACAATTCTAAGAGCTGCCAAATAGAGAAAAACGGGTTACCTGGACTCTTGTCTCAGCTGGTCATATTGTACTGACACCGACCCAACCAGTAGAGAACGAATTCGGACAAATAAATTTGACTGATCTTGGGATCGAAGTAGGAACCCCTGAAATAGACACCCAGTTCTTTACCATTTAAGCCAACTCGTCCTTATGCTTGAGTTTTGTTATCCCCACCTTGAAAGGTTATTCCAAACACATGGGAAAACAACGTGTTTCAATATCTCTCCCTCGTTCCATCTTATTAACATTTATCTCATAATTTTATTTTATTTTTTCTACCATCTATCTAGCTGTTTGTCTAGTTATATATTTTTTAATGTATGAATCTGTTTTTCTACGCATGGATTTTTCTATCTACTCTTCTAAATCAATCTTTCTAAATATTGATCTTTTTATGTATCTTTCTATGTCTTTCAACATATCTAATTACCCATTTATTCATCAAGATCTCAATGAATCTATCTATCTATCTATCTATCTATCTATCTATCTATCTATCTATCTATCTATCTATCTATCTATCTATCTATCTATCTATCTATCTATCTATCTATCTATCTATCTATCTATCTATCTATCTATCTATCTATCTATCTATCTATCTATCTATCTATCTATCTATCTATCTATCTATCTATCTATCTATCTATCTATCTATCTATCTATCTATCTATCTATCTATTTTTCTTTCATTCATGGTTTTTTGAGCCAATTCATCAACGTGTTTGCTTTTTTTTTTTCATTTATCTGCAAATAAGATAAGATAAGGTAAATAGTCTCCAAGCATGATATCGATTCACTGCTAAAATGTTGACAACGACGGTACTTTGTCTAACTTTGTTCCAGTGCTATCTGACTGTTGTGACTTTGACAATGGCAGTAACGTGTTTGTCTTTTTTCCAGTTCTCTACAGCTGCAACTTTGACTATGGGACTGCGTGCAGCTGGATACAGCCACGCTATGCTCTTATGAGGTGGCTGGTTCGAAGTGACAACACGCCGACTCCTGGCACGGGTGCAAACAGAGATCACACCAGTGGAAAAGGTTTGTGTGTTGGTTTATTTATGGGTTTGTCAATAAGTTGGCAGTTTGGGAGCTTAATTGAATGTTTGGTGTGTGGGTAGATTGGCAGATTGGTATGCTGGCAGGTAAATTGTTCAGTTCTTAGGTATAATAATTGGTTGGTCGATATGTTGGTCAATTTTTAGTTAGATGGTTGTAGGTTTCACTAATATTACTACTGCCACCAGTTTTAGCAGTTGTGCCAGTTCTGCTGTAAATATTTCGGCCCAAATACCTGTTACATGCAGTGTCTCCACAATACGCCTTAACACCCTTTTGCTTTTTTTCATCTTCTCCTGCCTCACGTAGGAAGGTTTGCGTACATCGAAACGACCAGCAGCGGGGGAAACAACCTAACTCCTGGCGCGAGGGCTCTCATCACTAGCCCAAACATCACAACGCTGCCCGCCTGCCCGGTCTACATAAGCTTCTACTACAACATGTTCGGTGCGGACATAGGCCAGCTGGAGATTGAGGTAAGATCGCCAGGGTAGAGGGGGATTCTTAAGAGCCTTATTATTGTGAAGCTTCAGTATGTTTTGTGTGTGTGTTTTTGTTGTTGTCAGTGGTGGTGGTGGTAATGGTGATGGTGGTGGTGGTGGGCATAGAGGTGAGATCAATGCGGCGGTTGGAAAGGGGGGGGGGAGTGTTCAGTCGCTGGTAGCTTGGATGAATGTACCCTGAGTTGAGTTTGAGTTAGTTGCCTAGTGCGGTGAAACCAGAACTCCTGTTTCAGCCGGTCACATTATGCTGACACCGACCAAACCAGTAGGGGTTCAAGTCGCCACAGCGGGGCTCGTACTACGCACCTCCTGTGTCAAAAGCCGATGTCCTACCTCAAGGCTACCGCCCCTCTCCCCTGACAATAGCGATCAGACCAATGCGACGGACGGGGATGATGGAAGTGTCTGACTTTGGTTTTGAGTTTTTTGCATAGCTCTACATCAGCAATATATAAAATAAAATATGGATGGGCCCTTAGACTAACGTCTGACAATTTTACGTGCTGCCACATAGCGACAGTGCGGTGAGACCAGGACTCCTGTCTCAGCTAGTCACATTATAGTTTATACAGACACCGAGTCAACCAGGGAGTGACTGAGGGATTTATCCGTCCGAGAATGCGATGTTACAAAAAGTCTACTTCACAGAGTTGAGTTGAGTTGAGTTGGTTTAAAGTCCAACGTCAGCACTTTGTAGGCTATATTATGGATGGACCCCAAAATTGGCGTCTGGCGATTTTTTTGTGCAGCCACACACGTGACAGGGCGGTGAGACCTGGACTTCTGACTCAGCCGGACACATTATACTGACAAGGATCAAACCAGTTACATGGGACGAAAATGGACTAATAAATTTGCACCCATCGTAGTACTGGAACCGCGAACCTCTGTATTTAGAGATCAACGCTCTACCCTCTTGGTCAGCTCAACTCCGAGTATAATTCCTAGGGATGCCTCTACTGTTATACAATTTCCCTTTTACTCTCTTCTTCGCAACATATCGTCTTCGACGGCTCTATAACTATTGATCTGTTTATTGGCCTACCTATAATTGCTTAGCCTGGGTGGTCTTTTTCTATCTCTGCAGTTAAAAGATCTCTCCCCAAGCAAAGTGTGGAATGTGTCAGGACAGCAGCACATTAACGGTGACGTCTGGACAGAAGCCAGGATCAAACTTCCGGATATTGTAACTGGAAACACATTTCAGGTGATATTTATGAGAACGTGTTAGTTTGAAGCTTGATTGGAGAGGTGGAAGTAGAGAGAGAACTGGGACTAGGATCATAATTTCTTTGTGAAACATGGAAAGGGGGGGGGGTAAAATTAGTCAAAGACTATAATATTACAGATCGTTAGAAGCAACCTAGGAGTGCCTCAAATTGCAAAACGAAAGAATTATTGCCCCGACCATTGCGATCACCAAAGGCATTGCGATGACCAAAGGCAAGAGACAAAAGTGGTGCTATCTAAGGCATGATACAAAAGTGGTGACATCATAGGCAGGAAACAAAAATTAATGGTGCTATCCTATCAAAGGTAGGAGACAAAGTGGTGCTATCTAAGGCATGATACAAAAGTGGTGACATCATAGGCAGGAAACAAAAATTAATGGTGCTATCCTATCAAAGGTGGAGACAAAGTGGTGACATCATAGGCATGACATATAATTATGGTGATATCAAAGGCAAGAGAAAAAGCGATGATACCAAAGGCGAGAGATAAAAGCGGTGATGTCATGGGCAGGAGACAAAGTACTGATATCAAGTACAGGAGAAAGTGGTGATGTAATAGGCAGGCGACTAAATGTTGATATCAATGACATGAGACAAAAATGGTGCTATTAAAGCCATGAGACAAAGTGGGTTTTATGATCTCAGTAGCAAAAATGGCATACCTACATTCAAACGGAGCATGTGAGGTGGAAGACCAGACACTTCAACTAAATTTAAAAAAAACAACAGGATATTTCACGGCTTGTTCTTCATTGACTGCAGTGTTGTAGGCATTGTTATAATGGAAAAGTGTTGGTATCCATTCTGCAGTTGTATCGTTGATGTATGTCCCGGTTTCGTTTAAAGGAGCAAGGATAGCTCGCTCTGTAATCCACTGTAGATTTGTATAATTTTGCAACAATTCAGGAAAACCATGTTTAGTAAAGAATCCACACTATTGGTCAATATTCAAAATATGATCCAACGATATGATGTCAGTTACGGTGATAACTTCAGCATTTTCATCACTCAAATTCAAGAGGTTTTCAACATTTTTGAATAACGCTGCACGCATATTGGCGGTGAGGCTTAACTATTTAGCAAACCCTCATAAATGTGATTTTGTTAGGCAAGCGCCAACAATATTGGCTCTTTTACCTTATGGAACTTCTGGCAGTATTTGTCGTAAATCTTCACAGAGCAGAGTAAGTAGTCCACCCATGACTTCATTTGATGATCTCAAGTCACAAAGCGTCTTGCCAACAGCTTCTAGAACATTAAGATGAGGCATCCAAATAACACAATTTCACACAATTTCACCATTTCATTTAAATTTGTCTAAACATAGGCTTGCTCTTGCGTCAGGTTGGTTGGTTCGTTGGGTTGGTTTAACGTCCATCAGCAGCACTATGTAGGCTATATTGTGGACGGACCCCAAGACGTACGTCTGACAATTTTATGTGCTGACACACACGAGACAGGGGGAGGATACCATGACTCTTGTCTCAGCCGGTCACATTATACTGACACCGACCCAACCAGTAGGGAGCGCAATAGTCAAGACTCGAACTCGGGACCTTTTGCGTCGGAAGCCGATGTTCTACCCCTGGACCACCGCGCCCCCTCTTGCGTCAGAATTCACATCTTCTCGTTTCCTGTTTGCTTTTCTTCTGATATATCATAACCGATCTCCCTCTTCATGTCTGATCAACCCTTTCAGTAGCAAGTCAGTCAGGCTGTGGCATTTCAAGACCAGTTAAAGTTGTTACTCCCATTGACAGAAAAAACATCTTATAAAGTCATGAGGCTCGTGTTGTATGCTGCTTCCTGTTGAACATTCAAATGGTGTGAAAACAAAGTCTTCACTGAGTGCATGTTTAAACTCCTGCCATATTATAGCTGCTGGATTTGACGAAAAGATTTCAGAACTTGAGGAACTCTTAGAGAGTGAGGCTTCTTGCAATGCTGTGCATTACATATTTGTCATCATCGAGTAAGCCACGGGCTAGGCTTGCTTCTCTGAATCTTAGGTAAACTGTTCTTTCAAATGGTGAAATAGACTAGAAACATGTGGGACCTGGTATAAAAAAACAATAACAGGCGTAGGTAAAAACAATCTCCTTGCCTCGGACTATGGTATACATCCTTCCAACTGTGGCTGTTTCAAAAACTCCTCCTGTATCGGTAGGTTTGCTTCGCTTACACCGTTACCGTGATTTTGAGGAACTTTCCAAGGTGTAACATTTGGGCACGTCAGCATTCAAACGATTTGATGCAAAATCATCATTGGCGCAAAGTGGACAAGTCTGGTGAGAGTTGTGGCAGGAGGATCTCCATCTGCAATCTGTGCGCCGCAGTGTCTACATTAACATATCCACATTGGCGGATTTCTAAATGTATAGCACGTTGAACCACTGGAGGGTATCGTTCAGTAATGGCCACCTCAAAAAATACGCCATGCAGCTTCTTGCGCTCAAAAAATTTGAATTGTTATCCTTAATTTCAATCTGCAGAAGTTCAAAAGCCGCCTGATCTACCTCTTTATCACGATTAGATTTTATCCTGATTTGAAACGCACTTAGAACTAACTATTGAAACAGCTGAACGTTTTTTTTAAACCGCTCTAAACTATTTATTGCACTCTGGGTCAGACTTGACATCCATGTGGGCCTATCTTATAGATGAAGCAGATCTTCACTTTGCATAGTCAAGAATTAAAATGTGTATGTAATGCGCTTTACACATTATTCAAAACATCTTTGCAATGGCCAATAGTATATACCATAAAAACCATTCACTCTTTAACATTAGCATAGTAAAATTGCGATATTATGGTATGGTTTAAAATTTTTGAACATAAATGTTTTAGAAGTAATACTTAATTACACATAATAATAATTATACTCACACTATAGGAGATAATCATGTCACATGTTTGAAATCTAGGGCTACGTGGCAGTCTAGGCTAGGAAATTATGTGGTAGACTGCACAAACAAGACGTAGCTTACGTTTTATCCTAACAATTATGTAATAAGAAGTCTTACGAGGAGGCGTAAGCTCCGTCATGTTTGTGCATTTTACTCCAAATATAATGAACATCTAGATCTATTTAAAGTAGATCTAGATTTGGTAGTCTAGATATTTAGTGCTGACAATTTTCAGTTTATGAAATTTCTAAAAAAAAAAAAAATTCAGAAAATTCCAATGCATTAATGCATCCAATTTCAAGTTTGTACATTAAGCCGTAATGGTGGAGAAGCCGGTAATAATTAACCAAGTTCTTTAATATAAGTATGTGTTTTTACACAAAAATAGTAAGGGCGGTATGTAATCCAGTGACTTTGAAGTATTAGCCCGTCATCTTATGTAAACTCACTAAGACTTTGCCTCCCTCTTTCCACAGTTCATTGTCTCGGCGTACAGAGGGAATGGACCCCACGGAGACATCAGTATCGACGATATATCGGTAACCCAGTACTGTGGTGAGTTAACCTTTCAGCGTGAGTAGTAGAAGGAGTGAGTAGCATTGGTCTAAATCTACCACATTGCATTCTCCTGATGTCTGTTGCACACGCATAATTTCAATTGTTATCTCTTCTGTTATCTCTCAATTCATATCAAATTTTGACGTTCCAATGACATTTCTACGTATGGTTCGTAAGTGCAATGTTGTGGTTAGCTTACGACTCGTCTTTAGATATACAAATAAGAGGAATTACGACGAGTTGTAAGGTATAGAGAAGTGGCCCTTATGACTCGAAGAGGTAGAATATAAAGAGAAGGGCGTGTACACAACACCATCTTTTTGTAACAGCACTCTAATCTCTGGAGATGTATGCGTTTCTCCTTATAAAAGAGTAGGGTATTTAAAAAGTTTAAAAAGCAGTTGCATGCACTTTAAAGAAAGACAATACCATTAATCAACGTGTGAGACGTTTGATCCTCGTTAGCTCAATCAGAGGAAGAAAAACGGACAATATAAAAGTCACAGATATAAAGGAGGCAGCATCTAAAAATGTTATTTGTGGCATACAGGCTGTTGTTACAGCAGGTCCAAGTTGGCGGATGAATTTTAAAATAGCAACAAACAAAATAGATGTAATGAAAAAATATGTGACTAATAATTGTTTATCGTGCCTTCAATTCCTCAACAAAAAAGACATTTTGGAAAACTAGATCAATTGTTAAGAAGAACACAATAACAGATAGGATGACAAGCAAAAAGGCAAAAGACAACAACATCTAACGGCCTGGTTCCAAACATAACCATGAAATTATACGTCTCTCAAGCTTTTTTACATTAGTTGATTTTTAAGCCTCTATAAACAGGGCCAATATCTTTCGTTGTTTAGATGATTCGTTTCTAATTTAAAGATCTTGTTCATGATCTCTAGTTCATCACATAAGAACACATCGATCTCGTACTGATATTTTTCCCTTTTACAGGGGACACTGCCCAACCATCGACACAACCAAGAATACCACAAGGAACGCCAATTGACAAGGGTAAGTAGGAACCAAAGCTAGTGCAAGGAAAACTTGACTGTGGCGGGCAGTATCGAATCTGTTTACAAGCACTTACGTACAAGATAGGCAGCCTACACGGAAGTCTCAGGGTCGTAAGCACAAAGTCGCGGTAGCTCACAACTCGTCGTAAGCCTTCTTATTCGCATAATCTAAAGCCGAGCCGTGAGCTAACCACAACGTTGAACATGTACTTACATCCTCTGTGCTTCTATGAAGGCGACGGTTTGTGGAAGCATAGCACTCTGTTAAAAGTTTGGCTCAATAAAGTGCTAGACCCAATAGGGCTCGTCTGATTCTTTTAGTTTATAACTATTCGTCCAAATACTAAACAGCATGCTCAGAAATTCTTCGCTCACTTGTAATCCTTGAATCTATTTGGGCCTGCGCGTAGACCAGACATATCTGTCTATGTGAACGATCCAGGACTTACTGCAGACACCAGAGAAAAGAGTTGTGGAAGGCAAGGTTGAAGGGAAGCGTGGTAGAGGAAGGAAGAGGCAGTCGTGGCTTGCCAACATACAGGAGACATCCCAGTTACGACTGAGTGTAGCATGTGAAGCAGCCTTGGACCGTGAAAGATGGCGCCGAATGACAGCCCACCTCGGAGACGGGACGGCACAGCGATAGATAGATAGATAGATAGTATTAAACTATTGGTGGTAACAGTTTCATGGAGGTAAGATTGTTTAACTATTCGTCCAAATACTAAATATAAACAGCATGCTCAGAAATTCTTCGCTCACTTGTAATCCTTGAATCTATTTGGGCCTGCTCTTAGACCAGACATATCTGTCTATGTGAACGATCCAGGACTTACTTTTTTACGTGCGACACAAACAAGGCCAACAACGACGAGCTTCTTGAAAAACTTAAAAATAGGCTGACCATAAAATCTTTTTTGGCGGAGATTATATGTTTAAGTGTGTTTTAGTTACAGTGCGGACCGTACAAACAGACGAGTTAGACATAATTATTTGTTATCTGATTGCAAGAAGTGTAACTCAAAATTCTCCTACAACCTCAATTTTATTATAGACTTGACTATCTTAGACGAGTCAAGACATCGTCACACTACCTACCTTTCTCACACCAGAGTGCATAACTTTTAAATGGCTTGTCCTTTTCCAAGCGATAATTATGAGCGAATAGTTATCTGGCAGCATTTACGGGTATTTCAATTTCTTCTTCACACTGCTGTTGAAAGGAGGCAGCATCTGTTTTTGTTCTTTGTGTCATATAGGCTGTTTAAAATTTGTTGAGAAACTGATACCGGTAGTTCACTGACGAAATTTACTTGTGTTTCAATTTCTTCTTCCAACCATTGGTAAACTATGTCAACCATTCGGGAGCTGATATTGGTTCAAATGACACTGTATCGGCATTTGTTATGTTCTTTCTTTGTGTCTACTTCAAAATGAAGTTCAATCTTATGAGGCGTATTAACATTTTGTCATCTAGTAGGTGCTTTTAGAACTTCTTGCTAGTTAACAGTGGACAGTAAGGGTTTGTAATCTGTGATAGCAGTGAAGTTTGAGAGATCTGTGAAGTATTAATCGAATCTTGTACAGGCCCAGGCAACACCCATACATTCTTTTGCAATTTGGCTGTATCTTGTTTCTGTGAGTTCAATAAAATTGAATCATGGGCCATGACTTGCAGGGTTTTCTCATCGCCTATCTGCATGACTACTGCACAATGTCGGTAACTGGTCTTTCTATCTGTCTCAGAGAACTTAAGTGTTGATACGCTGGTCATCAGATCGTGAATAGGCAACCAAAGTAACGTATCTCAAAATGGCTTCTTTTCAGGAAGCGTAAAAGATGTTTTATATTGAAACGGATGCACATATTTTTGTGGTGTTTTTCCATGCGGTCATTAAAACGCAAGAGGCGTTTATTCTTTAGGTTAATATGCGTATTGCTACCGTAGTTTTCTCGCAACAGTGAGTTACGATTCTCTGCGAATAAAATCTTGGAACTAAACAGTAACATGAGTTACAACTATCACACATTGAGGAAGACAAGATGTAACTCCAGTTACTACTTTTATGATAATAATATAATAATCTTTAACCTAAAAGGTATCTTAGTTCTTGATACAACCTTTTATATCTAAATTTTAGTAGACTATATTCGCAATCAAACACTTACCCCTCAGTGGAATAAAAGTGCAAAATCTTTATTCAGATTTTTTTAAAATCTGCTCTGATATTCCAAACGTTTGGAAACATGTGTGCAGGATCTCTCATTTCTAGAACCAAGCATGCATGTTATAAGGCTCATCCCGCATTGCTATGGGCCTTCAATCAGATGGAAAGAAGTAATAGTGACCACCGTCTGTTGTCGTGCAACAAACTGCTTAGGACAGACTCTTATATTATTTTAATTAGATCCCACTTTTTTGCTCCTATTATCTTGACTTCTGCCTATTGCCTCATCGATTTGACTGATTTCCAGACTATTGGGCACCTAGTTTTGCCGTCATGACGAAAAGCAGGGATCCATGAGGTTGAAATGGTCTTCACTGATGGATGTAGTCAGGAACCCACCACATACCTATTTGGTCTTGTCTTTATTTCCAGACAGGAGATCGGCTTGGACCAGGCTGATAAACGGGTTGGTCCTTCTTGTGGCCTGGTTTTTCTCTACGGATTATCACTAGCAGTTTTTGGTGTGCCTTCCTGCTGGGTCCAACGGGGGTGGTGCGTTCCTGTTGGAGAAAGCACATTCTGTTCGCGGATGTTCTACTCATCTTCAAAGCTTCCCATGCGATAACTTTTCAAAGAAGCCTTGTGCCAGTTGAGCAGGTACAGCGTTCGGGTCAAGCAAAATGAAAGGCAGTTGGTACCCCATCCTTCTTCAGCTCCACTACCAAAGGCCAAAAATATTTGATCACCATTTTTGCATGCCAGCATAAAAAATACAAATTGGCTTAACTTAGTATCGTTGGTATTAGTAAACCGCCGAAGAGTATTGCGGGTAAATCCGATAGCATGCTCCTTTCTGATGACCTCTTGGTCAAAAACTCACAGAAGCTTGAACAGCTCAAGCGGTGTAGTAAGATCTCTGGAAAAGAAGAGATAGTGGCAACATTCGATGCAGCCACCCATCTTCAACGCACCTTCGTCCTTACCTTTAACTAAATGCCACCAACAGGTTTGTTAAAATTGGTTACTAATCTTGACCATGATTAAAGAAGTTACCTCTACATTCCAAAACAAATGCGCCGCTTAACCGTTCACCGTTTTTGTACGGCTAAACATATTCTACGAAAGACTGTGAAGTTGGTGTAAGTTTTCTAAACGGCCATGGCCCACATACCGCAGATTCGAAAGAATGCTCCAATTGGATAAAAAAGAAGAGTCAATTCACGAGTTTGAAGCTCAGCTCAGGCACTTTCGCACAGCCAGCGCAACCGTAGTTGTGCAATTTATCCCAGACATTAAGTGTCAAACCATTGCGCTTGCGGCAAGTGCTAGGACAAAGAATGCTTCAGCAGCACCTCCAAAGGGTACCAGCAGGACTAACGCCTCTGCCAAAGCCCAAGTAGAGACAAGCCGCAAAATTCCTTGTCCAGCTAATAAGTAAAAGCCACAGCATAGTTGAAAAAAACATAACATGTAACTCCAAGAGCATGTAGATCTCAGGGGTGTCACCGTTGTAACCGTTGTCTCCTTCCTCCACGCAGGCGTCTCTCGAACAATATTAGAGTCCTCAAAATTATTTCTTTCCTCCTCCCCTACACAACTGAAGAAAAGGGGATGGGGTGGGGGGAGGTCATTTGTCCCATTTGTCACTTTCGGCTTCCCTCCAAAAGTCGCTGTTGAGCAAATGTGTGTGGGGAGCAAACCCATCGGCCTGGTTAACCCTCTCCAACGAATCTTCTGTAGGACCAGGAGATATTTAAAACCATTTTCTAACATTATCTGCAGAATGGAGTCAAAATGTTATTAAGATTTTCCAGCCATCTCTGTGAAAGTGGCGATCATCCTTCTTGAAATAAGGCGATGGTAGCTTTTGTCCTTAAAGCAAAACAAATACTCCTCAGATACTACCAAGAGCATTAAAGACCTGTCTTTGTAAACTGTTGAATGCATGATCGAGACCAGATTGCCCTGGATACAAAGTTGCGAAACATCGTAACAAAACTGCAATGTGGATTTAGAAAGAGACATCTCGTAGCTGTCTCCTTAAACCAAGAAAACGACTGATGGCCTTCTTTCATATATATCTTTTTAATCAGCGGTTTAATTGCCCCAAATCATCCATTTTTGGGAATAGATACCCCATCCTTCTTCAGCTCCACTACCAAAAATATTTGATCACCATTTTTGCATGCCAGCATAAAAAATAAAAATTGGCTTAACTTAGTATCTTTGCTATTAGTAAACCGCCGAAGAGTATTGTGGGTAAATCCGATAGCATGCTCCTTTCTGATGACCTTTTGGTAAAAATTAACACATTTCGCGACATCATTGTGACTGTGAAAGCTCACAGAAGCTTGAACAGAAGAGATAGTGGCAGAATTCGATGCACCCTCCCATCTTAAAAGCAATTTTGTGCTGAAGGGAGGAGTGGTGATCAGATCAAGATCAACACCTTCGTCCTTACTTTTAACTCAATGCCACCAACATGTTTGTTAAAATTGGTTACTAATCTTCACCATCAAAGTTACCTCTACATACCGAAATAAATGCGCTGCTTAAAATGTCACCATTTTTGTACGGCGAAACATATTCTACGAAAGACTGTGAAGTTGGTGTACGTTTTCTAAACGGCCATCAATTCAAGAGTTTGAAGCTCAGCTCAGGTACTTTCGCACAGCCAGCGCAACCGTAGTTGTGCAATTTATCCCAAACATTAAGTGTCAAACCATTGCGCTTGCGACAAGAGCTAGGACAGAGTCTGCTTCAGCCAAAACCCAAGTAGAGAAAAGCCGCAAAATTCCTTGTCCAGCTAATAAGTAAAAGCCACAGCATAGTTTAAAAAAGCAGTAACTCCAAGAGCATGTAGATCTCAGAGGTGTCACCGTTGTCTCCTTCCTCCACGCAGGCGGCTCTCGAACAATATTAGAGCCCTCTTCAATTATCATCTCCTGCCCCCCCCCCCCCCCCCCGCCTTTGCTTGATGGATGCCGCTCTCCTGCCCCCGCCCCCCCCCCCCCCCCCGCGCTTTCTCGAGTCCTCTCAAAATTATTATTTCTTTCCTCCTCCCCTACACAACTGAAGAAAAGGGGATGGGGTGGGGGGAGGGCATTTGTCACTTTCTGCTTCCCTCCAAAAGTCGCTGTTGAGCAAATGTGTGTGGGGAGCAAACCGATCGGCCTGGTTAACACTCACCACTATGCGCTTTAATATTTTTTTTCCAAAAAGTCATATCTCTAATTACGACTCTTTGATTCCGTACCCACGAGAGAGTAAATGCCTCTCAAGACTTGATCTTGCTTAAAAATCCCTATCCAAGCTCTGATTTATTCAAGCAGATCTGACTTGGGATGTGTGATGTCGGACAGGATAGGTATGTAGTTCACTACCCCCAATGTTCTGCGCAACTCTTTACTGTTTGTTGGCTCTGGAAAAGCAAGATTACCTTAACTTTTTCATCAATTCTTACATAACAGCATCCCACCATCCCTTCACTTTCAGATGTCTGGTCCTGCGATTTCGAGCAGGATTGCTCTTATGAACAGGAAAAGTATGACCAGTTCGACTGGTCAAAAAACAGTGGGGAAACCGCGACGAGCAGCACTGGCCCTGACTTTGACCACACCGTGCAGAACATTAATGGTGAGTGAATACCAGAGGGTGTGAAAAAATGAAAAGTTTCACGAGCCAGATTCTGCGGATATTGGTTGGGATTATAAAGGTGATTTATTCCTTATTTAAACCTTAGTAAAATCCCAGTCTGAACATTGTTCTTCCGCCTTAATTTAAATAAAGATATAAATTGAGCACTCGTCAGGCCAGCTCCCCGTATCAATGGAACTGTGAGCTCTTTTTGTGTAATGTCTCTGAACCTTCATTATTTGGTAGTACATGTAGTTTGGGTAATTGGTACTTATGTAAGACGCTATTTGTACCACGCAACATAAAAGTATGTACGCACACGGACAGGAAAACTGGATCGAGGATAGTAACTACAACGATGTGATTATTCTCAACCCCCTTCTCAAAGATAAGCCTTTAGACACAGTATAATAATGTATTTAATTTTCTTTCCTAGATATTAATCTACATATATTCTAGTTAACACATCTATTTATATATAACTATTTTTAAATTTGTAGCATACCCACCACCAAATGTGTATTGGCAAGGCAAGGCAATCAGTTGGGTCTCATAGGACCCCCCCCCCCCCCCCGGGGCCCAGTCCACGGGCTGTCCAAGGCGCCCTTATACCTGTCTCGTAAGAGCCTTAACGTGAGAGTGGCCCTAGGCTCACACAGCCGAGTAGAATATACAATAAGGGCAACAACTGGGAAAAAAAAACTTTCCAGTTTGGGAAACGCCCGGTCTAGGCTCGAAGTCCAGCCGGATAGCGCCGTCTCGGTCGGGAGCGGGGAAGAATACCATATAGTGATGCGAACGTCGTACGACTTCGTTGTGCATGCCCCGCTGAACCAGGGCCCTAGTTGTTTACCTCGAAGAACGAGAATTTGGAAGGACGATGCGTTCTCCGAGGGGAACAAGACGCTTTGTGACAACCCCAATGTTTGCTTCGGCGACGTGTGGAGGAATCAAACCGAAACATGAGCGAAATGGTTTGATATGTTTAGCATGACCCTTGGAGATCAGACCTCGTTATTCTGCCTCGACAATGGCCCAACGTCGAATCCCACGGGTCCCCTGTCGTAGGTTTCCCTGTTTCAGCCCGTAAGCTTGGCTACTTGACCAAGACTCACCATCTTGAACGTTAAAACATTAACATTCTTCAAATCTGAACTGAAAACCCCATCTTTTTTTTTTCAAGTCTCATTTTTAATTTAAAATTCAAACGAATTGACTTTGATTTTGTAACATAACTTAGTTGGCTATTAGTTTCAACTCGAAAAAAAATTGTGATAATCTATATTAACGTTTAATAAGATTAATGTGTGTAAAATATCCTTTTATCTAAAATTTTAATAACATGTGTTTCAACAAAATTGACACCCTTTTATAATATGTCAAAGCATCTTTTAGGTAATTGATTTATCTGTGTAAAAACGCTTCTCTTCTACATGACTTTATCTATTTTGAACACTTTAGTGATTGTGCTTAAGAAGGGAAAGTGCTAAAAAATATATTATTATGATTATTATTATAATTACTATTATTATTATTATTATTATTATTGTTGTTGTTGTTGTTGTTGTTGTTGTTGTTTTCATTAATCACACAATTTAGTATTGAAAAGCCATAATCCGTTAGTGCTGAGCATGCCGCCATTTTTACAGTGATCTTAATAGCAATTAAAATACAAAGTTCAAATGGAAGAAGGCTTTTGCCTAAAATTCAAATATTGTCCTTTTTTTGCTATTAGGAAAAAAGACGAATTTTTAAGTTGTCATTAAATGGATAAATTTCAGCAGGGAATACAATGCACTGATATTAGATGGCATTTAACAATCTTGAAAAAAAGATATATGTAAATTTTTTTTAAAGCCATATCTCCTTCGTGCTGCAACAGTACGGAAATAATAATTGTTTGGGCTGCTAAACAGACAAAAATGTGCCCAGAGACGTTCAGTTGCGCTGCGGTTTCGTGCTAAGAGGCTTTCGCAAATACTTGAATTTAATCAATTATATCTGGTAGATCGTGCTTTTACCCATTTTGTTCCAAACTATGATTTTGATTTCTTGAGAATCTGTTGTTGCTTGGCGTCCAAAGTCAGCACTTATGGGCTATACTGTGGGCGGGCCGCCAGACTGAGATCTGACATGTTTATGTGCTGTCACACAGAGGCCACGCGGGGATAACATGACTATGTCTAAGCCGATCACATTAAACTGGCACCGACCCAACCAGTAGGGGGCGAGTCGAAAGCAGATGTTCTACCCCAGGACTACCGATATCAAACCAAAAAAAAGATTAAGGCCTGCTTTTCAAATGACAATAAAAGGTATCGAGGCAGGCCCATTAACATCAGTCCGCTTAAATATGAGCACAATGGTACACTCGTATTCCAGCGATCATAAAAAGAACTACTAACCAAGTTAAGATTCAGAAAAATCAAGATATTAGCATAGAATAAAAGAACAACGAAATTCTGACTAATCGCCGAGAATCGTGAGATTCAAAACGCGAAACGTATTCGTCATTAACATCGATTTCAATACGATTACAATAGCCACAGGATAAATAAGATTGCCAATCAGAGGACAAACGCAAAGCACACAGTCCGTTTATAAAAAAAAATCCTGTTCTTCTTTTCCATTTTATGGTCTTATCGTCTCAAAAAGCCTAGACATCGTTTAAGTCATTCTTGTGTTTACGAATCTTTTTACTTAATTTGCATTTACTTTTTTATTTACCCCTCTATCAAAACTAATTCTGGACTTATATATTATATATGCGATGTTGGGCTACACAATGTGTGACCTGACATTAAATGATAATGATAACACAGATATATTTAACTTAGTCTACAATATCCTCAGGCCATTACATGTACATCGAGACCTCAGGCTTCGCTTCTCAGGGAATCTCAAGCTCTAAAAACGAGGGAGACACCGCCATCTTGAGGACGTCAGACATTCCCAGAATTCCTGGCTGTACCTATCGCCTGGTGTTCTGGTACAGCATGTATGGCCGCGGCACGGGCTCCCTCACCGTTAAGGTCTGCGCATGTCTGTGGCTGTGGTTGTTCATGTGGTTGTTTATGTGTTTATGTATGTGGATGTGGCTGTGATTGTGTATCTAGTTATGTATGTGGTTATGTCTGTGGTCATTTATGTGGTTATGGCTGTGATTGTGTATGTGGTTATGTATGTGGTTGTGTATGTGGTTATGTATGTGGCTGTAGCTGTGGTTGTTTATGTGATGGCATGAGTGGGTATGGCTATGATTCTGTATGTGGTTATTTGTGTAGTTTTGTATGTGGTTATGTAACTGCATAATTATTTGGTGGTGTGTTGTGTGTGGGGTTTTGTCTCTGGTTGTGGCTGCGGTTGTGGCGTGATTATATATGTGTTTGTTTATGTACTTGTGTATATGGTTGTGGCTGTGGTTGTGGCTGTGGTTGTGGCTGTCGGTATGGCTGTGGTTGTGGCTGTAAATATGTTATTCTGTATTGGTCTTTGTATCACTGGCTGTGACTATGTCTATCGTTACCCATGTGGGTGTTTGGGCATGTCACTGTGTGTGTGTGTCCATGTCAGCGTTTGTGGCTATTTCCTGTGTGTGTGTTCCTGTGTACGTGTTTTTTTACTATGTTTGTGGCCGTTGCAGTTTCTGTATGATCGTGTATTTGTTTGTATCTGTATCTATGTCTATGAATGTGTTTTTGTCTGTTTCGTTCTGTGTACGTGACTGTTTGTATTTGTGCCAGTGTCTGTGTTTTTGTTTGCGCCTAAAATCTGTGAGTGTAATTGTATATGTGTATGTGTCTGTACCTTGTTATTTTGTGTTTGCGTATGTGTCTGTATTATTATTTGTAGTTGCGGGTTTGTGTATGTTTCTGCACCTGTGTTTGTGTGTTTGTGTATTTATTTGTATTTTTATCTTTGGCTGTGTGTTTGCGTATGTATATGTATCATTATCCTTCTGTGGTTGTGTGTTTGTGTGTGTTTCTGTATCTGTTGGTGTGTGTTTTTGTATGCATCTGCTTCATTATCTGAAATTGTGTGTGTATCTTTATCTGTGGCTGAGTGTGTATTTGCACCAATGTCTACCAGTATCTGTGACTGTGTCTGTATTAGTATCTGTGACTGCGTCTGCATCACTGTCAGTGCTTCTGTGTCTATACCAATGTCTGTGACTATGTTTCTATAAGACAGTGTCTGTGGCTATGTCTGTGCGAGTGTCTGTGACTGTGTCTGTGCCAGTATCTATGAATGCGCCTGCATCATTTTCTGAGACTGTGTCTGTATTCGTTTCTGTGACTGTCTGTCTGTGGCTGTGTGTTCGTTTATGTATCTGTATCACTATCTGTGGTTGTGTGTTTGTGTGTGTATCTGCATCAGTGTCTGTATTTTTAACTGTGACTGTGTGTGTGTGTCTGCATTAATGTCTATGACTGCGTCATTGTATGTGACTGTGTCTGTAATAAGTGTCTGTGAATGTGTCTGAACCAGTGTTTTTACAGTGTCTGTATTAGTGCATGTGACTGTTTATGCATTGCTGTCTATGACTGTGTATGTACCAGTGTCAGTGACTGTGTCTGTACGAGTGTATGTGACTGTGTCCGTATTAGTGGCTGTGACTGTGTCTGTATTAATATCTATGACTGTGTCTGTACCAGTGTCTGTGACTGTGTCTGTATTAGTGTCTGTGACTGTGTCTGTACCAGTGTCTGTGACTGTGTCTGTATTAGTGTATGTGGCTGTGTCTGTATTAATATCTATGACTGTGTCTGTATTAGTGTCTGTGACTGTGTATGTGACTGTGTCTGTGACTGTGTATGTACCAGTGTCTGTGACTGTGTCCGTATTGGTGTCTGTGACTGTGTCCGTATTGGTGGCTGTGGCTGTGTCTGTATTAATATCTATGACTGTGTCTGTATTAGTGTCTGTACCAGTGTATGTGACTGTGTCTGTACCAGTGTATGTGACTGTGTCTGTGAATGTGTCCGTATTAGTGTATGTGACTGTGTCTGTATTAGTGTATGTGACTGTGTCTGTACGAGTGTATGTGGCTGTGTCTGTACGAGTGTATGTGACTGTGTCTGTATTAGTGTATGTGACTGTGTCTGTATTAGTGGCTGTGACTGTGTCTGTACCAGTGTCTGTGACTGTGTCTGTACCAGTGTCTGTGACTGTGTCTGTATTAACGTCTGTGACTGTGTCTGTACCAGTGTATGTGACTGTCTGTATTAGTGTCTGTGACTGTGTCTGTACCAGTGTCTGTGAATGTGTCTGTGCCAGTGTCTGTGGCTGTATCTGTGCCAGTGTCTGTGACTGTGTCTGTATTAATGTTTGTGGCTCTGTCTGTATTAGTGTCTGCGACTGTGTCTGTACCAGTGTCTGTAAAAAACGTCAGAACTATATAGGATAATTATCTGACGTCTGACAATTTTACGCGCTGCCATGCAATGTTGTCATAACAGTACGGGTATACCATGACTCCTGTTTAATCAAATCACATTAGCTCGACATTAACTTGGTAAGAAAAATAGGTGCTTGGTTTTATGGAACATATTTAATAGATCAAGACGTTTTGGCCAGTAGTATTCTAGTTTACACATGCCTAATGCGGGGATATATTACTATACCATTTTTCTCTCACCACCCCCTCACCTCTCGCAAAAACAAAACAAAAAAAAACAAAAAAACATCAGGTCAAGGGCGATGACCGCTCCTTGTGGACCCGCTCTCACCAACAGACCCACAGCGCTGATCAGTGGAAGGACGCGGCGCTGGACATTCCGTTCTCAGACGCATACAGTTCGGACTCCTTTCAGGTAAGGATGCGATGGTCAAGCAGAACCTTTGTTCACATGCATAGGTTGGGTAAATAGTCCTCTCTACAATGAACAAATAATAGTTTTGGAAATTTATTAGGTTGGGTAAGTAGTCCTCTCTAAAGTGAACAAATAATTGTTTAGAAATATATTAGGTTGGGTAAATAGTCTCCTCTACAATGAACAAATAATTGTTTTAGAAATATATTAGGTTGGGTAAATAGTCCCCTCTGCAGTGAACAAGTTAGGGTTTTAGAAGTACATGAATATGATATTATGTTGGATAAATAGTGCCATCTACAGTGATCACATCATGTTTTTAGAAATATCATGACAGTACGTTGGTTAGATAGCCCTCTTAATAATGGATAGCGTATAGTTTCAGAAATGTATGACAGTATTTAGGTAGATAGCCCTCTTGATAATGAATAGCTTATAGTTTCAGAAATGTATGACAGTAGATTGGGCAAATAGTCCTCTCTGCTGTTATCACCATGTGTTTTTAGAAATATATGACATTAAATTGGGTTAATAGTCCTCTTTAAAGTTAATAATATCATTGTTGTTGTTTTTTTTAGATATGGCAGCATGTTGGGTAAACAGTCATGTCTGTAGTGAACATGAGATAGATTTGGAAATATATGACAGCAGGTTGGTTAAATATCCTATCTACAGTGAATAATATTATAGTTTTGTGATAATAGATTAGGAAAATTTTCGTTTCTACGGTGAATAAATTAGGTTTGAAAACTGTGTGCCAGTAAGTTGGGTAAAATGGCTTCTCTCCGGTTAATAGCTTATTGTTTCAAAAAGACACGACACTAAATTGATTGAATTTTTGCTCCTATCTATAATGAATAGCTTTAAGCTGAATGCATAACAATATGGTTTGGGTAAATAATCCTTTTTATAATAAAAAAAAGATAGTTTCTTGTAACTATGACATAAGACTGAATAACTACGCTTCGTTTGGGTGTTATGACAGTAGGTTGGATAAAACATTACTTTTCTATAACGCAAACAATTATGGTTTCAGAAATGTATGAAGAAGGTTGGATAAGTTCTATTTAAACTTGAAATTTTTCGGAGAGTTGTTCGGCAGTATAAGGCGACAATTAATTTTGGTTTAATCGTAAGCTATAGTAAACTGTGCAATGAAACTGGAAAATATATTAACGCGTTTTTCAACTTATCAGATCACATGAATCCGAAAGCAAACACTTGGATCGGTGAGGCTTATAAGTTTTTAAATCCACCAGGTTTTCGGGGGATATCCATAACAGAAACATGAAACTGCCATATGAGGTTCGAACTACAATACTCCTGCTGGGAGACCAAGAGCTATCGCGTGTCAACTGTTTATAGACTCTAGGAGTAGTAAGCACATTATGACGTAGCTTACTACCCTAGTTCGAAAGCCACGCAAATTTATTAGACACGGCGTATTTTGAACAATGTTAATGTTAAGAGCCTTGTTTTTTGCATAGCGTCTAAATTCAGCACTGCATAGGTTATATTTTGGACGAGCCCCAATACTAACGTCTGACAACTATACGTGCTGCCACACAGAGACAGTGTGGAGACATAATGGCTCCTGTGTTAGCCTGTCACATTAAAATGACACAGACCCAACCAGTAGGGGTGCGAAACCTCAAGAGCGGATCTCGAACCACGACTTCCTGCGGCGAAAACCGATGTTCTACCCCTGGGCCACCGCGACCCCCTGTTTGAAGAGCCTAAACAACATTGGTTCTTTTGAACACTGTTAACTCTTTCATGTCCGCAGATCGAGTTTGAAGGAGTCAGAGGAGGCAGCTACCTCGGGGATATCGCCATAGATGACATTAAAGTGCATCAACATTGTGGTCAGTTTTACCAGAGAGTGCTGAATATTGAGAGGCTTCAAGGGGATGATTTGGCATATATAGTTAAGATAATTAAGACGGTAGCTTCCTTCTTTAAAGTTTAGTCAACCGCCTTCATTTCAATAGCTTCCCGCATGAATGGAACTATGAGCTCTTTTGGGGAAAAGTCACACTAAATCTTGAGTCTCTTATCTGAGTTGTTAAATTTTGTTGAAGCCTCTTGCTATGGGTTAATAAACAAAAGGATAAACGCCATCATGCATAGGCAAATTAAACACCCACCGTCTTACCAGATTATCACGGGCTAGTACTAAACAAGAATTTACATTTATAAAGATAGCGAAATCAGAAACAGTATGAAAGGGACTCATAGTACCTACAGTACCGTAATAGCTTGTTATTTAATTTCACGGTTGTTGTTTTTCACCGTTCCATCACTACTAAATACTACCTACAACAGCATCACCACCACTACAATCATCATCATCATCATCATCATCATCATCATCATCATCATCATCATCATCATCATCATCATCATCATCATCCCCATCATCATCAATCTCATCATCATCATCATCATCATCATCATCATCACTACCAATGTCAGCAGCATCAGCAGCAATTTCACCACTATCATCATCACCCCTTTCATCATCATTATCAGCATCAGCAGCAACTTTATCATCATCGTGGTCATCATCATTAGTCATTAAACACAGAACCTAGACGTGTAATTTACATCTAACAAGTTGCTCTGTAACTATAAGTATATCTTGGCTAAAAAACAAACAACAAAGCAACCCAAAAATAACCCCTCTATCTAAAATCTAACTAAGACGAGTGGGCCTAGGATGATTTTCAAAATCGGATTTGACATAGAAATAAAGTAGGTACATGATTATTTGTTTTTACTTAAACCAATACAAGATATTTATTCGTCTCTTCAGAGTGCAAAACAAATCAAGTCATTTGTTGACTTTGCTAACTCACTCAACATACAAGGTATTCGAATTTAACGTATTACAAAATCAGAATACGGTTGCTGTAAACACGGCAATTGTAACGATATGTAAACAGTGTCCATGATGCCTTAGGCTGAAATCTTTGTTGCCACCACACACTTTGTCTTGAAACAAGTAAAAAGTATTTTACTCAACACAAAAGGTGGTCGTCTTTTCCTTTGAAAAAGATCAATTATTGAACTGCTCGTCACTCGCTTTGAATGTCAAACGTGGTGCTGATAGTTCCTACCAGTCTACTAAAAAATGCTCATAATTTTAGTTGTTTAATTAGCCTAAAAAGATGATTCGAAATTCATTTCTATTAAAGACTCGAATGACTTCGTAGGTTTTCTTTTCCTCCCCTTCCCTTTTTTACATTTTTTTACACACACACACACACACACACATCTAATAATTTTAAAAAAAATTTTGGATATCGCAACTCTTGAAATGGTCATGACAAATTCAATGATTTCCCACCACTTCAGCTCCTACCCCCACAAACATTTCTACAGCAACACCAACAACAACTCCTACTACCCTAACAACTACAAACAGCGCTACAACACCTACCGCGACAACAACAACTCCGACCACCACTACAACACCTGCTATCACAACAAAGCCTAGAACAACATCAACACCAACAACAACTCCTACCACCACTAAAACACCTACAACCACAACGATCCCTTCAACAACTACAACAACAACTCCTGCCACCACTTCAACTCCTACCACTACAACAATCCCTTCAACAACTGCAATACCAACAACGCCTAGTACAAAAACAGAAGCAACAACAAAAACAACTCCTATCACCACTACAACAACGCCTACAACACGTATGCCAACCACACCATCCCTATCAAGCACGCCAACACCACAACCACCAACAATAAGAACAGCACCATCCTCCTCTACGGCAACAATAACGAATCTGTCGACGATGCCCCAAGCAGCAGAGACACCTAATTCCGGATCGGACGCGCCACCAACCGTTGCTGCTGTTGTTTCGCCTTTTTATGAAGTGTCATTTCCGGCCCACGGTGACTCGACCTTGACCGCTGGGTCAGGTTTCTCGCGGTCGCAGGAAGCGGAAACAACTTCTAGTGCAGGTACAGTTACACAGAACAAGACGTTCGCTTTGTACTTATAGCGTAATTTCGCAATAACATAACATTCCTGAAGTAACGCTGCAATTTTCTGATTGTTTTTTTGTCTCGCATGCAATTGTGTGTGTGTGTGTAACTGTATGATTAGCAGCACGCGTTGTTCAGTTAAATTTTGCTTAAACATTCTTTGTCTCACACAAAACTTGTATTTTGTGTGTGCACTATTGTTGTTATTTCTTTCTCTGTTAATAATAAGAAATTGAGACAAGCTATAAGCATATATTCTAGGTATACGACACGTACAGAGTCATCTTTTTATGTTGGGTTATTCGCGCTGCTTTGTTGTTATTGTTTCATAGTTGTTGATAATACTAGGGTGAAAAACATGCTACAAATGGTTCTTAATTATTGTGTTGTAGATTTAAACAACTCACACCTGCATTGAAAACTTAACTTTAATTTGGTTATTTTTTTCTTTTTCAGGATGATTGACTAACCCACCATGCACAATCCTTTCAATTATTTATGCCCATGTATATACCGCTAACATGTTGTCTTGTATGTGTTAGAATATTTACAATTATGCGTTGTATTTTTGTCATGTATATGCTACTACTACTAACAATATTACATTTTGTTCTTATGTATACTACTAATGTTTTAAATGTATGTACCACATTATTCTCTTTTTCAGATCTGTTTATAAACAATTAGTACTAGCCTATATTTATTTCCTATTGTCCCTTCAAATCCCCTTAAAATGAATATTTCTATACAGGCACATCTTGGTAAGTAGGATTTATAATTTCAAATCCATGGCTCCATTATTTCATATCCATTGAATTTTACTCCATCGTCATAATGATGCCATTATTTCATATCCATTGAATTTTACTTCATCTCCATTATGGCCATTATTCCATTTACATTGAGTTTTACTCATTCTCCATAGTATGGCGCCATCATTTCATATCCATTGAATGTTATTCCATTTCCATTGTCTCCATCCTTTCATATCCATTGAATGTTATTCCATTTCCATTGTCTCCATCCTTTCATATCCATTGAATGTTATTCCATTTCCATTGCCTCCATCATTTCATATTCATTGAATGTTACTCCATTTCCATTGTCTCCATCGTTTTATATCCATATATATATATATATACATTTTATATACATTATGTGTTTAAAATTTCATTTGCCTTTCCCCCCAAAAAAATTCATCACCATAATGGAAATGAGGCAAATTTCAATGATATGAGAAAATGGCGCTATACTATGGAGATGGAGTGAAATTCAATGGAAATGGATTAATCGCCATGATGGAGATGGAAGAACATTCAATGGATATGGAATAATGGTGCCATGTGGATATTGAGTAACATTCAATGGATATAAAACGATGGAGACAATGGAAATGGAGTAACATTCAATGAATATGAAATGATGGAGGCAATGGAAATGGAATAACATTCAATGGATATGAAAGGATGGAGACAATGGAAATGGAATAACATTCAATGGATATGAAAGGATGGAGACAATGGAAATGGAATAACATTCAATGGATATGAAAGGATGGAGACAATGGAAATGGAATAACATTCAATGGATATGAAAGGATGGAGACAATGGAAATGGAATAACATTCAATGGATATGAAAGGATGGAGACAATGGAAATGGAATAACATTCAATGGATATGAAAGGATGGAGACAATGGAAATGGAATAACATTAGAAGAAGAAGAAAAAGAAGAAGAAGAAGAAGAAGAAGAAGAAGAAGAAGAAGAAGAAGAAGAAGAAGAAGAAGAAGAAGAAGAGATAAGACGTTGATAGTATGATTTTTCTTGTTGTTTTTGTTATTTTTGTTGCTGTTGTTGTTGTTGATGTTGTTATTGTCGCTGTTGTTTTATGAATTTCTAAAAGTGGATTAACTTTTCTCTTTGTTTCCATCCTTAAAACCATACTCAATGGCTTACCTTGAGCCGCTGATCTGTGAAATTGACATTGACATCGAGGTGTCATTGGATGAAAAAGTTATATGATTAACGAAACAGCGGAAACTCTCCGCCATGAAAGCTAGCACTGACAATGACTGTCTGAAGTGTGTTGTTAATCGCAACCGCTACACAGTACACGGTACAAAATACACAGTACTCACCAACCTGGATTTCGAGAACATTCGTATCTGAAGAAATGTGAATATTCGGCATTCTGCCAAGAGAATCGACAAACACACACAGAAGAGAACGATATCTACTTGGACCATGGACCCTGGACCCTTCGGATCGGCGGACAGAAGGACTGCGCATGCTGAACAGGAAAGACGTTTCGACATTCAAGTGACTCGCTTTCGATTCTACAACTGTCGACTGTCGAGTAAAAGCCTTGCCGCAAAGGGGCCCAAGGCAAAAAACTTAGACAGTATGTGTTGTCTGTTGTTGCTTAGTGTTCAACGTCAGCACTATATAGGCTATACTGTGGAAGTGCCTCAAAACTAAGATCTGACAAGTTTACGTGTGATCACACAGAGACAGTGCGGGGATATCATGACTTTGTCTTAACCGGTCACATAAAACTGACACCGATCCAAGGAGTAGAGGATTAAATCCCCAGAGCGGGACTTGAACCACGGACCTCCTGCGTCGGAAGCCAATGTTCTTTCTCAGGTCTACAGCACCCCCCTAGACGTTAGTTACTGGGATCTGTGTTTTTTGTTGTTGTTGTTTTTTTGGGGTTTTTTTTGTTTTTTTTTTGTTTTTGGTTTTTTTTTTGGGGGGGATAATGTTTTCATCCCCGACTTACGGGGCATCTGATCTGAGCACACGGCTTTTTTCAATGGCATTCGGAATTACCCACAACTACATCCGAAAACTCCAAACGAAATCGTGGGTTTGATTGTGTCATCCGTTATCGTCTTGTAGATCGCAAAGCATGTAATGTACCACAGGCAAGGCTAGTCGGAACAGCGGCGCTGTGAGCAAGGTTTGAACTATGCGGAAATATCCTATTCTGTTTTTGTGGGTTTTTTCCCCGCAAAGGATCCAACATATGGACAAGTTGTTTGGTCTACTTAATACTCAATAGTGGCACAGTGGTATTTTGTTCGTTGCCATGACGTGACAGTGATAAAGACGTGTTTCTTCTTAACTAACAATGCTCTCCCCATGGGATCTGTCCGAATTTACGACAGTGTTCAGATTGAACATTTGTTGTAGACTAATTCTGACTTGTAAAGAAAATACCACAATAGGAGGTGTCCATCTGAGGATGCTTTGGGGAAAAGAATTCCTTGGCCACGGTTTCCAGAAATCTTCACAAGCGGCGAGGGACCGAGGCAACGAGGTCGCTAAGAAAACGAAAGGGTGGAGTATGGGAGTGTCTATACGCACTGCACATTTGCCTCAATGCACTTTTGCCTCAATATTGATATAATGAGTGTTTTTCTGTACCAATTTACCTTACGCACCACATAATTTATTTATATATTACTAGGGTGACATCTCGTAGGTCGCATTGCAGTGGACTGACATTGCACCTAAGTATTTTAATAACAGTACGACTCATGGATGCAGGAAGCATGCTGGCACTCCGAAATTCTATAAATTTTTGTGTTGGTACTTTATTTTTTAGATTCCCTCCTTTTTACAGTCTCTAGAATATTCTAAAATAGTGCCATGTAACAATATTCAGTTATTTGTATCTCTGTCTTTACTAATAGCGCTTTATCTGTATATGATAGTAATATTTTTAATAGTATGTTTATTTCTCTGTAAACATATATTGCAGAACACAAGCTGTCCCGCTTGTGTTTTAAGTAGGATTTAGTTTCATTTGTGTAGGCATCTGATGCGTGTAGTTAGGGCCCCTGGATCGCGCACTAGATTCTAGGTAGAATATTGGGTTTACAAATTACACTCTTTCACAAGCTACCAGAGGAGCCAGACTTTAACTTATAAGATTATAAACCACGTGCTATACATCATCTATATGAACCCTATTAGAGAGAGAGAGAGAGAGAGAGAGAGAGAGAGAGAGAGAGAGAGAGAAGAGAGGCGTAGACGACGCCATTTTACATGTTTTGAATAATATTTACTCTCATTTGAAAAAAAAAACATGTTCTTTCGTTCGCCTTATGTTCTACGATTTTTCGAGCGCTTTCAACACAATATAACCTGATTTACTTTGTGACAAACTAATTTCCTACAAAATTTTCCCCTTTTACTATTCTTTGGAAACTCGACTACCTGACGTCTCGACCTCAGCTAGTGCGACTTAGCCCTTCCACTATCTCAGACAATGTTGGTACTTTATTTTTTAGATTCCCTCCTTTTTACAGTCTCTAGAATATTCTAAAATAGTGCCATGTAACAATATTCAGTTATTTTTATCTCTGTCTTTACTAAGAGCGCTTTATCTGTATATGATAGTAATATTTTTAATTGTATGTTTATTTCTCTGTAAACATATATTGCAGAACACAAGCTGTCCCGCTTGTGTTTTAAGTAGGATTCAGTTTCATTTGTGTAGGCATCTGATGCGTGTAGTTAGGGCCCCTAGATCGCGCACTAGATTCTAGGTAGAATATTGGGTTTACACTCTTTCACAAGCTACCAGAGGAGCCAGACTTTAACTTATAAGATATAAAACACGTGCTATACATCATCTATATGAACCATATATATCGGCATATATATATATATATATATAATATATATTTCAAATGAGGAAGTTTTAAAATCCCTTAGGAATAAAACCAAATAAAACGGCATGACCTGACGGTGTGATGCCTAGTCTATTAAAATTATTCGCAGATCAACTTTACATTATCCTATCTTACATTTTCAATTTATCTCTAACAAGCTGTCAGATTCCACGGGCATGGAAAACATCTCTGATAAGTCCTGTTCCTAAAAAAAAAAACATTAAATGTATGACATCGTGTGTTATGAAAGTTTTCGAAAGTTGTGGTTTGTCTCACTTAGATCCCTTTGTCAATAAGTTTATGGACCCTTTCCAGTTTGTTTAGAGACCTTAGAGAGGCGTAGACGACGCCATTTTACATGTTTTGAATACGGTAATATTTACTCTCATTTGAAAAAAAAACATGTTCTTTCGTTCGCCTTATGTTCTACGATTTTTCGAGCGCTTTCAACACAATTATAACCTGATTTACTTTGTGACAAACTAATTTCCTACAACATTTTCCCCTTTTACTATTCTTTGGAAACTCGACTACCTGACGTCTCGACCTCAGCTAGTGCGACTTAGCCCTTCCACTATCTCAGATTTTACTCGACTACCTGACGTCTCGACCTCAGCTAGTGCGACTTAGCCCTTCCACTATCTCAGACATTGTTATGATGGACACAAGAGCACCACAAGGCACAGTGCTTTCACCTTTTCTTTTCTTTATTTACACATAAGACTGTAGGCCGACACACACCAGCTGCACCACTGATTAATACGCCGACGACACTATATTGACTGGATTAATTACTGACGACAATAACAATGATTTTGTGGAAGAGGTGAACAATTTTGTTGGATGGTGTGAGCGCAATTATCTAATTTTGAATGTCGATAAAACTAAAGAAATGATCATAGATTTCAGGAAAACACCTAGCTTGGTTAATAATTATACTAAAAAAATAATGATAAGACAGTAGAGCGCGTAGAATCGTTTAAATACCTTCGTCTAGTTCTTGATAGTAAAGTTCATTGAAATGAAAACACAGCTAAAATTATTTTTTTTAAAACTTAGACCACGAATGTACTGCCTAAGAAAACTTAAATCTTTTAATGTCCATGAAAATTTTTGCAAATATTTCACACATCCATTCTTACCAGTGTTCTGACTTTTGGCATCTCATGTTGGGGTGGAAACGTGACAAAAAAAAGGGCAAAGACAAACAAGACAAAACTATTAATGAAGCAGGTGGGGTGGTTGGGAGGCAACAAGACGATGACACACTTTGTAAACAACGCACTGAGAACAAGACGAAACAGATACTTGACGACAAAACACATCCTCTACATGACGATTTCGACAGTACACTTTTAGATAGTGGAAGATTTAGGATGCCTAGGGACAGAACCAACACATACAGAATTCTTTTTTGCCTCGATCTATAGCTTTAAAAAAATGAACATTTTATTAGAAAATGATTATTTACAACATAGAAATCATTTTAAAGCCATTCTTAATCATAATTTACTAGAATGCTTCTATTTAACAATGTCTATGTTTATAATTTATTTACACAGTTATTTTTGTACGTGTATTAATTTTTAAGTATAATTAATTTTTATAACGTTTACACAATATACGATTTTCCTTATATAATCTTATATAATTCTTTTATATAGACATACATTCAATAACTCCAGCTGTGATATTGTGATATTATGATTTATAATTATAGTCATTGTATAATAGTATTATCTTTATGTCGAAATTCTACTTTTTTTGTCATATCGTTGTAAACTTTATGATTTCGTTTGTTGTATAAAGAGAGTGTACTTTAATTTTCCCTTGAGGGATGAATAAAGATTTCTATATTGTGTATTTTGTATTCTGTATTCTGAAACAAGACGAGTCAAGTGTGGTGTAGCCTAGTCATTGTAGCCTACATGTCGACTGAAAGGTAATTTTGATTTTATAACATAACTGCCTTTCATTATCGTGTTTTATGCCTTCATAAAATTGTGGGGTTTGTTTAATTAGTATAGATTGTATCGAAGGCAGTTACTTCGCTTTGAGATGTGATTATGAAGATGAAGCACGTCAATGATAATTGTAGTATGATGCTATAAAAACTTCCAGATCTACTTATGATTAATCCTGTGGTCTTCCTCTCCTAAAATCTAATTTGTAAAACACAGTACATTTTCAGGCATACATTATTGTTTGTTTGTCCCTATACGTTTGTACGTCCATTAGCAAAATTAATGTTGGTGCATCCGGATTATAGTGGTTGTCTTTGGTACGATTTGGACTTTCCCAACCAATAATAGCAAAAGACGTCATAAGTACGCTAGCCATGAAACTCCTTTTTAAGTGGTCTAGTGGTATAAACCATGCTCTGTTTTAAGTGGCAAGGCGATTCGGTGTCGCTGCATCTACAGGGTTCTAATCCCACAAAGAGCATTTTCATAAATGCCCATTGTGGAAAAATATACAAATTCCATATCTACTTACTTCTACTACTACATGTACTGTTATCATTGCTTCTATGTCAGTTGATGCTGTATCTTGTTCTGGTTTAGTAAGCTTATTGCCAATCGAATTATTTCTGATATTGATATGCGCACGAGTGAAAGGACAGCGTTGCGAGACGGCAAGCCAGTTCCGTGTATGCGCAGGATGGATGCGTAATTATTTGTATCGTGTGTTACACATAGTTTGATCAGAGCGTTTTGACGCGAGAGACTTTACTACATGCCATATTTCATGATTTGAAGATGCAGACTTTCTCGTAGTCTTTTTCTAGTCATGCCTTTTTCTTTTTGCGATAATGAAATATCAAGTTTGTTTCTTTAACTCTTGTTATAGATATCTGTCCTGGTTGGGTTTTTTGGTTTTATTCTTGTCTTTCGGGGGAATTTATTGGGGGTTGCAGAAGCTCTTGTACGGGAGTTTGGCTTTGTACACGTATTTCTTTTTATTCTGTGATCAGGGTATTGAATCGTTTTGTTAATTCGTTTTTTATTTATAGTTTGGTCACTGTGCTGATGTTCCGTAATATTTGGGTGTATAGTTAGTTATTAGTTATCTCTGGACGGTGGGGTTTCTTTTTCTGTTGCGTTAAATTGCATCAATTCGTTAACTACACGGAGCTTTTTGTTAATATACTTTACTTTGGTTGAACAAATGTACACACCCTAACTTTAAGCCTTTAATGTATGAATCCTGATTTACGTGTTTGCAGTTGTTGAAGAAATGTACGAATCCTAACGTTGAGTCGGTTGATGCTGCTAGTATTGATTATTTTTTTCTATGTCATAGCGCATATAATTGGTTTCTTTCCTTTAATAAACTATCATTTATATCTTTAAATAGAACATGCACCTTAGTTGTGAGTTTGAGTGCGATCTAGCGACCACGTTGTGTTGTTGTCTTGTATATGTACGGATGTCTTTATGAGTAAGCATTAGAAGCTTATGAATAGAAGCTTATGAAAGTATGCAAATATATGTGTGTATATATATCACGAGAATATTGTCTACATGCTTGCCTATCTGTGTGTTTGTCTACCTACCAAAGCATATACTAGTCCCTGAATCCATCTATTAATTGGTCTATCTACACACCAATTGAACCATCCATATTTATATCTTTCATTGATACACACATAACTACTAATTTAAATAGAACCTTGTTTGTAAGCTGCGCGCCAGTTGGGGATAAAACCAGAGACTGCACAGACTTGTAAAAACTGCACAGTGTAGTAAAGGGTCCAGAGAGTGTGAAGTAGTGAGAGGTTACACGGCGAAAATTTTACGTATATGGTTAAAGACAATAATTATTATGGTGGTTGCTTCCATCTTTAAAACTAAGTTTAAAAAAGACCTTTTCAGACACCCTAGTTTAAATAAATAAAGAGAGTGAGCAGGCGTCACGCTAGCTCACCGCACTAAATGCAGTCTAAGCTCTTTTTTATAAAAGTCCCACTCAAAACAATAGTCTCTGGTAAGTCTAAGCAAGTAAATTCATACTGAGTTGGTCAATATCAAAAGACCACTATACATGTACAGGACACACTTCATGTTTTTTTTTAACTCTGTGCGAATGTGATTCAGTCTGGGCAAGCTAGAATGGCCTTGGTGTGAGTGTTTGATCTATCTACACACAAATTGAACCATCCATATTTATATCTTTCATTGATACACACACAAGTAGAATACAAAGAGATGGACATAAATTATGATTTCTTTTTTTTTTCAGTTCTGAATTTTATTTCTAGTTTAACTATAAGTTTGATGATCTGCTTTTATCTCTCCTCTCTCTCTTTCTCTCTCTCTCTCTCTCTCTCTCTCTCTCTCTCTCTCTCTCTCTCCCTTTTTTATCGGTTGTTACTCCCTAATGCAGATCGATTTATAAAATGCATTACCCACCTCCGCCTTCTTTGTTTGTAAGGGAGAAACAACTCTCTCCTAATTTGGCGTCTCTTAAGTGTCCCAAGAGGGATCATATACATGTACTGCGACGGGACCCAAGACTTACATCTGACAATTTTACGTGCTGCCACACAAGTGCCCTTGTGAAGATACCAGAATTCCTGTCTCAGCTTGTCACATTACACTGACACAGGCTCAACCAGTAAGGATGGAAATCCGACAAACAGATCTTAGAGTTCGACCCGCGGACTTCCCGACTTGGAGACGAACCAGTTCACCAGTTCGCCCTCAATTCTATCCCTAGCCCACCCCATTTGCGATGAGTTAGCTTCTCTCTATATTTAACGTTTCCTTGGTTCCCTGTGGGATCCAATACGACGATAGTGAGGTCATTCAACTAACAGACACAGTATATACTATATTATAGATTTGTCTGAAGTTACTATGGCTAGTTGAGCCTCTTATATTTGAATAATTTTGTTTTTCACTAGTTGATCCGCCTTAACCCCTTGGACGTCACAATGGGTGAATAGAAGAGTATCCTTTGATGGAAATAATATCCCCCTCGGGGTAACATTGCTAATATTCCCAGATTTCTTTTTTTTAATCCACTTTCAGTGAGGGTTGATACAATTATTAGAAATTTTTAACACTCCTGAGTGGGTATCATCTGATTTGGGGCATTGTGATTAAAGGACAAAGTTTCACAACCTAAATCGAATTTTTACCTGTAAAAAATGTGGACGGTACTGAAAACCGAGATGAGTAGCTGGGGCATTGAGGGGTTGATTGTATCAGATATTATACAAGTACATTTAATTATTTATTCACTTTAAATAAGTTTAAGTCATGTTTTTCATTGGTTCCTAAACGTCAACTGTCAGCAACTTTTCTATTACTTGGACGGGTCCCAAGACTTACGCGTGATAATTGTATGTGCTGCTGTACAAACAGCACTAGTATACAGGGACTTTTGTCAGACCTGGTCACACTATTAACTGATAATTATAATTATACTCAGCTTTGACTATGCGGTCACCAAAGTAAAAGTAGTTCATGTTTAAAGAAAGATAGTACAAAGAATAATTTATGACAGAAACACAATAAAAAATAACAAAGAAAGAAACAATGGATTCAGGTGGATGATCAACAAGGGTGTCTATTTACATAATGCTTCTGCTAATGATCATGGGTAACAATAACAGTATGGTGAGGAAAGGCTAAAATTATTACCAGACATTTAGTTCTTTCATACTGAAATACAATACCAATCTTTTGTGTGAAAATGTATAATATAAAATATAGTGTAATATGTGCCATTTGTAAGGTATTATTAAATATGGCCACACAAGAAAAACAAAAATTTTAATACAGAGCTGTTTAAAGCCTCAAGAACAAAGTGGTTTGAGAGGATCATAAATTGCAATTTGTATAGATCATGTCTACATAGCATTATCATTATGTCAACGGCAAATATAAATTAACATTGTTAAAAATCAGTAAATATCATACTATGAATCAAAATGACAAATGTGAAAAAATATAAAGAGTCAATTTGCTGCATATAAAATAATGTGTCAAACCTAAATTATCTAGAATCAAAATAGATTCATGTGTGAAAAAGTTTTAAAACGTAAGCATGATTATGCTTCAAAATTATTTTTCAACTTGCTGACTAAAGCAAAGTGAAACCACCCACACCAGTTTATTTTGCAGACTAGAGCTTGGCAAAGCCATTATGTCAATCTATTTGCAGACCCCTGCTGACTTTTTCAAGTAATTCAATTTTTTATTGATTGATCTAAACTGGAGAAGATCCAGAAAAAATTAAATGCCTCAGTGTTTTTGTTTTTGTTTGGAGCTTTTTTTTTTGTGTTTTTATTTTATTTTAGTGGGAGTTAAGTCATTCCATCTAAAAAAGACACTGATTTTTAAGAGTTATCTCCCCTTTCTCATCGAATTGTCTGATTTTGAGTAATATCACTAACCTGAAGATGGGATAAAACTTAAAAGTGTCCATACCATAAGCATAAATCCACAGCTATTACTTATACCTCTTTCTCTCAAAATTTTTATAAAATCCCTACAAGATTGTAAGTTTTAACAATATCAAACGTTTGGACAATCAGAATTTAAAAATGTAGAGAATGTATACATAAAAAATTTGTTCTTTTTTCCTTAATGAATGAGATGAGGTTACCTATTTATTGCTACATTCCTGATAAACTTGTTTGTTTTTTTTAATTGAATTCTTTTAGCTAGTTTTCAAGCGATGAGATTTAAACAATGTTTCAGCATCCTATGAATGGCAGAGCTGAATAGATGATGCTCAACAAATAAAGGAGATATAAATATTTCATTAACTGGTCCCTTGGCGAAAATTCCATTTCAATGACATCTTTGAGGTGATATCTATGCGTGCTTCACATTTTGCTAAAGCAAATTGAAGAGCTTTCTTCAGAAATTGATTCAGTCACATATGATAAGTTTTGAGATGTTGCAGAGTATTTTCTCCTTTGTAAAAGAAAAAACAAAGAGAAATATATTATCTTGAAAGGTTATACTAATAAGAAGTATTTGAAAGGAAGGGTGTAAGGTGAAACAATGACACATACTGTAGCCTAGCTGATGTTTTCACCAAACTTCACCTAACCAACTTTTAAAATAATTCTCTTCAGCTATTATTAAGTCGTAAATGTACACATTGGATTGCACGCCCGCAAGCAGAATCATTACAAGTTTCTGATTGATGTCATATTATATATATAACACTGAGATACACAAATGCTGTTGTGAAATGAGGGAGATAACAGCTGTACTGGATAAATTCTGGCAGTGAAACTGTGCTGTAGCTTTCTAGGTTTCTCAAATAATTTAATGCCTTCCTGCTGCACCCCATAATTTTTTCCTTTCCTTTCACGAGTAACAGTACCACCATCAAGACTGTTTGCTCTTGTTATTCCTGGTTTTGGTCTGTTTGGAATGTGCATAGTACATTCTCATCCGGACCACTCAAAGTTAAAGAAACTTTCAGATCATGCTGCTATAACTTGAATATTTTATTGCAGACAAATTGTAAGGCTACAGTTTGTAAGAGACTTCCGTTGGCAAAAAGGCAAGAAAATTGCAAATGAAAATTTTGTGTGTACTGGTACAGTAGTTATAACGGCCCTTTATCAAGACTAGTTTAGAGGAAAGCTAATAAAAAAAATGTTTGAATTTTTTTTGCAACTGACAAAATGATTGTTTTGATAAAGCATCAAATTTGAAAGTTCTTTCCTGATGTAATTGCTCATGACATATTCATTATACGATTTCTGTAAATACTAAACATCCTGCCGTTTAGAGAGCATAAAAATGTTGGAAAGAGCTTTTTCACACAATAAAAGGCACCATGAAATATGCATAATCATATCACACGAAGTATACAAAATTTGTCAACTGTAGTATAATATATACAATAATATCGTCATTCTTCGATTATTACCAATACAAGAAAAAGAAATGATGACAACCATTCAATTTCCTGCAGCAATGATGATATATGAACAATGTGCATCATTTTAAAGAGTGGCAGCGCAAACAAGAGACCTGGTAAGCTAATGAATCCGCTTAACTTTTTTTCACAAGGCCCTAGAATTACAAAAACGGATAAATCTTCACATCAGTTTTATAGCAATAATAATTAAAACTTTTATTTGAAATAATTGCTTTTCTTTGCACTTTTTTTTCTTTGCTTTGTTTTAATTCAATCAAAATAAAATATATGAAACGACTTTAAATCTAATAAATTCAGTGCATGAGGAGATCTTAGCTGCCACAATCCTCATGAAAGAAAAACTATTTACTTTAGATTTTGCAAAATACTAAGTAACATCCAAATCAAGAGTGTTTTCACGTGTTCAACAAGTGTGCAGTAATTTATATAAGTTCTAGTCAAGATGGACACAGTGATATTCTTTATCTAAAATGTTCAGTGTTTTTTTTTTTTAATAGCAATTCGATAAAATCAAAGTCTGATACCTTGTGAACTAAATGATGAGAATATTTGGATGATGGTTAACTAACTTTCCTTTGGTTTTATCAAAAAGCAAAGAACTGTGTCTGTTTTGAGCGATTTCAAGTGAGTCTCAGTGAGATTCAAAATGCCATAGGGTTCAGATATTGAGTTGCATGAAGATGATGGTGATGACAAAAGACAAGTTCAAATGGAAAGTTGAGAGATGGTCCATTGGTATTTGCATAGCTCAAGGCTTATAATTTGAGGAATGCATTGAAGAAACGTGTGGCCACCATCCCATAGCCGCATCAAAATAAGATATGATAAATCATTTTATGCAACCTTAACAGAAAAATTAAAAGAAATACTTTAACTGCTTTGGGATACCTTGTACTTCTGAATGTATATATAGTTCAATAAATTTCATTTCCCATAAAATGAAAAATAAAGAACTCTGTAACTTGGGTTATGACGTTCCTCAGTATGGGGCTTTAATAGCAGCCAAAGCCCAAATATTAAATGTTTAAAAAATTGTTTTGTTTCTAACAAACAAACAAAAGTCAAATTGTGATAAAGGCAGCACTTATTTGAGTGACTTATAAAAGAAGAAAAATTTTATAAAGGGTTTTGATGTATAACATTATTACATTTGGGTAAATCAGAATGATTTTAACTATAATAGGCAAGTGAACTGTACAAAAAATGTTTCTGGACTGTTAGGTTCATAACTTCGACCAAAGAAACTAAAGTAAACTTCCAAAGAGAATTTTGATTTCTGTTTGATTAGTTCTCAGCTCCACCTTATATTATTGTGTTTTGGCGCCTTTGTACAGAATGCGTTGTCAAAGAAATCAAAAATATAGCATTCAAATTAAACTCTGATGATTACACATTCGCATGCAGAGGCCATTAGTAGGCAAAACAATAAATAATACTTATATAAAGACGTGTAGATGATGATCAAATGACTAGACAAAAGACAGGGGAGTCCCATGAAAATTCACTAACCCCTCCCCTACCCCCCACTTCTAGCCAAATCTCCCTCACCCCCACCCCAGTAACATGGTGAAGTCAAATCTATTACATGCAAAAGTGTAAAATGTTGACAAAGCTATTTCTTTCCTGCTGGAAATATACTTGATCCTTTTTAATTCCTAAAAAAATTTTTACCAAAGTATAAGCTTTCCCTTCATAATATGTTTCCTGATGACTGATACCTAAATGGCAATTAATGTGGGAGTTTTTTTTTATAGCCATAGCCCAAATTACAACCATAATGTAAATATATAATTTTCAGGATCCTTCATGTTAAGCTTAGCATCATGGCATTATTTATAGGCTGTTGACAACAAAATTGATTTGAGAAAATGGGTTCTATTTGAAAAAATTGTTGTTTTTTTTCTAGGCAATTGAACCTGAAAAAAATCTCCTCTTTCACATGTTGGTCATAACCTTCACTCAGTCTCTTTAGTATTTCCAAAACTTTTTAATTTTTCACCATAGCAATAGCCTACAGTGGAAAAATTCTGACATGATGTGGTTTCTCGTTGATCTAGCAATCTTATTAGCAATAAAAATGTACACAGTATTGTGAGTTATAAGGTAGTGTACTTACTTTCTCTTGGATTCTTGTTTGCTGGAGGTTTTTTTGGTGGGGATACAAAAGTTTAAAATAAAACGTCTTCAAGTTCAAGGCAAGAAAGAGGCTGAAAATGTATATAAGAAACAGCAACAAAGTCTATTAACATGTACTTTTCCAAGATAAAGGAACATACTGTGCTTGAGGGGTGTATAAGAGATTGGAACTGAAGGCAGATAACTTCATTAAACCTATCAAATTCTCTATAATGTTCCAGAAATTTTAAGTAAAAAAAATAATGTAACAAAGTTGACAAGTTACGTCTTTTTAAAAGGAACTTCTTTCTCAGAAAGAGGTGTACAGTAAGCAATATACTCAGGAAACGTTACTGTTCTGACTGTTTAAGGCAGAGGTCTCCATCTATCTGTGAGTCTGTGCTCTCTGGCCTCACTTCATATCCCCTTTCTAATTTATTTTTTTCTTTTCACCGCCTCTTTCTGTCTCTCCATGCTGTCTATGAACTTTTCTAGCTACGTGCCTCTTTATCTGTCCTGCCTCTGTTCTTTACATTTCCTCTCACTTCAATCTTAATGTATTTTTTTCTAAGATTTATCTATATCCATCTCATTCTCTCAACATCTCACACTGTTTACCCTGAAGCAACATTTTACCAAAATCACCCTACCCTTCCTAGCAGAACAGAGTTTTTTTAGTAATATTAACAGCATAGTAAAATAAGAAACCAAAATTTTGCTTTTTGTACTGTGCAAGTACCATGGCTACGATCAACGCAACAACTTATTTGGTGAATATTGATTCGATGTCTGTTGGGGTAAGCAAGCGGTGCCCCTACGTGACGTAATTGTCCTCAGGCAATGGCACATCAGGTGCTCTCCTCTTCTTGGGTGTTGTGGTTGAGTAGTGGTTTTGCTCCATAGGCTTTGTGTCATAGATGTTGCCAGGCACAACATCAGGGCGTTGGTGCTCATTCAGGTGGTTGTATATCTCTTCGGTTGGGGGTGGAGGTGGGAGTGCTGCCTCGTCTTCATCAATATAGGAAAGCTGAGAGCAAAAAAAAGTCACTTTAGATATCAGAAAAGGTAAGGGGGAGGGGAGGTGATCGGTTGGCAATAATTTATGTGACACAAATTCTTTGCCTAAGCAATGAACCTATGCTGAGTTTTTGTCCTCCTGATTTTTTTTTTAACGTAAATGCAGCATTGCCTTTTTTTCTCTTTTTATTCAAACATATAAAGCACAGCCCTGGCCATAGGTTATTTCCTCAAATACTTTTCAAAATTTTCAGCAAATCTTATGAGCAAATTAACACATTTGTGATTTGTAAGAAATTTATAATTGATGCATGATTCCACCCTCTGCCAGTATTTGCTAAAACCTAAAATTTTAATAATTTGAAGAAAAAAAAATAGCATTTAAAAAGGGAAACAACCTTTTTATTACTAACGGTAATGAGACAAGGGTGTTTTGTGCCTCACTTAATCTCAGGACAATCCATAAGAACGAAGGTACCAGGAAAAACATTGATTTCATAATTTATCAATATTTTTTTTTGTTTACTTACTTGAACAATTAATATAGGTATGGGTAATCATGGGATATGAAAGCTCAAAAGAAACCAAGTCAAATCTTGGCTTAGTAACTTATTGAGATGTATTTTATGAAGATATCCACCTTGAAAAACTAAGTTATATCATTGGGTGGAAGGGGCTTAAGAGTAAATAGTATACTGCAAATGACAGTTTTATACACATTCTCCTTGTAGTAAAACCAGATTAATGTTTAAATTTCCCTTTGCTTATCATGTCCATCTTGTTGCAGCTATTCATAAGGAAACGCTCATAGACATACGCTTCAACTGAAACTAAACTTAAATTTAATGTTTTTGAAAGCTCTCACCTGTCTACAGATTAAATACTCATGATGGTGGGGATCATGAGGAGGTGGTGGGGGTGTCACTGGCGGTTTCTTTGTTGTGGTGTTGTTGTTGCCATTACCGTCCTCTTCCTCATCCCCATCGTGAAGCAATGCTCTCTGAGACTCGTCTGCCTCCGTCCCTGGGGAGCTTGCGAGCCGTGGGTTGGAGCACATCACTTCCACCTCTGTCTTGATCTCCACGGCAGGTTCCACCCCTGAGTCGTTGCTCATTTGCTGCCTCAAGGCGTTCAGCTTGTAGCGGTCCCGAATGTCTTCCTTACTGCCCATGCTGATGTCGTAATCATCATCTTCGTCTTTCCTGCTCCTCCTACCTTGTTTTCTGAGTAAAAGGACAGACGTTTATGTTTATATTACAGACATACATTTTTACAGCCAATATTTATTTACCCATTTTAGTTCTATAACATTAATAAATTAAATTTTGTATATTGTCCAGATTTTCGGGTTTATTGGGTAAAAAGAAAGAAACAAAAAAAAATTAAATATATCTAGGCAGTGCATGATAAATCCACATTTAAAATAAACGCTTAAGGATAGAGGAATAAGGTCCACAATTGTGACACTGCTTATGGGTAGGTCACTACATAGTTATGTTCAGCAAATCAATGTTTTTGTCTTGGAGAAACTACTTGATTCTAGACACTACTCTTTAATTAGCCTTTTCCCTTCAGCTCACACACATGTTGCGCAGGTTGATACGCTCTTGTGGTAGCACGTTTTTGTATTGATCTACACACCTTCTGTTTCAAAATAGCGAAATAATATCAAAGCTTTTCACTTTTGGAAATTCTTTAAAATAGTTTGCACACAAGGGAGAGGAGGCGAATAGTATTAATGAAAAATTATGTAACCTAAGATTCTGGACTTTTCTCAGGGTTTCTGGATATAGCTCATTAGGCCTAGAGAATTCTAGATCTGTACTTTGAGTATATAAGAGCAGAGCGCAGTAGTGTGAAGAAGATTAATTGATGTTTTTTGTAGAGAGATGAGTGTTTATACTTCTGATTGTGTTGTAATATCTTGACACGGTGTGCGCTGGGTTATTTTGCTGCTATTGAGACCCATTATAGATCTAGATAATTGTCAAGTACTGATTTAGACCAAGACATTCTTGAATGGTATTCTTAACCTTCAGACAGGACGTTTATCAATAAAGTTAAATTATCGTGATTCTACAAAGGTTTTCTAGTAATATTTACTTTTTTAATGTTGATAAGATAGTGTGTCAGAGTCTATGTCATTAATAATTGTTCAACAATTGACCCACAACAGGAGCAAACTTCCTCGAATCAACATCACAAAAATGTTGTTGTTTTTTGTTTTGTATTTTTCTCACGTCCACAATTCTAAATTATTTTACCTATTTGATTTGTAATGGTTTCATGATGGAACATAAAGTAAGTAAAAATACAAAAACGTTGACAATGACATTCTGTGAAATAGAGTTTTAAAATAATGAAAAAGCAAACTGATGTATGTTCTCACCTTTGATAAACATATTTAAACAACACTAGTAGCAAAACTATAAGGATGACCAGCCCAGCAATGATGGCAATGATGTAAGTAATTCCTGAGAAGAAAAATAAGGACTTTGTTAAATCGTAACGGTTACGAAAATAATGCTGTATTTTACAGTGCAAGCAACACACACACACATACATAATTATATATATAAATATGACAATCAGATACGTTTCAAGACAGACCATATTAAATAGCTTTAAAATAAAAAATAGTGTATAGCCAAGATTGGCATTGCACTCAAATATTGCAATATTGGAAAGATTTGTGGTAAGTGCTATAATATATTCATCATAAGCTTAAATGAAATATAATAACCACTATCTATTGTTCAAAGGCCACCACAATCAATTGTGCAATACTGGCAGCCTCATCACGACATAAAAAGTATTATGGAAAAACATTTTTCAATATAAAATTCCCATGATAGAAGTAGGATGAGGAAATTCTTGATTGACACATGCTAGATCAACTCACCAAATGTGCTAGACTCTGCAGCTAAAGGCTGGTGTCCCCCTGGTTGGTCAGCTGGGCCACAATTCACTGTTAGGTTGGTACCTGAAGAACATTGCGTGCAATAAAAGTATCATTACTGCAGGGAAGAAACAAAAACCTCTCGCATTATAGGATCCCCTTAGGGAATTAAGAAAAGAGATTGAGAGAAATAAAAGAGAGAGAGAGAGAGAGAGAGAGAGAGGGGGGGGGGGAGAGGGAGAGAGATAGATAGACATTATAATTATATGAATTAAAAAAAGAAAACAACAAGTTAAGTCATTTGCTCCATAGATATATAATTCAACAAAATAGGTCTTACAACATGTTAGGAGCTTTCAGTATAACACAGATTTCAGACTTAGAGAAAAATGTTCTTATCTGTAAGACTTGCAAATGAAAAGTGCATGAACAATTGTGTGACATAACTCTATCACTCAGTAGGGGGAAAGGAGCTAAGGCACAGGAAATTTGGGTTCGTTCCTCAACTAGTTCCTCAGAATTTGACTTTTTTACATGTTGTAAAACCACCATTCTTCGGCAAACTAGGAGACACAACCATACTGCTAATACACTGATAAGTTGATGTCAAAAGGGGACTAAAATTAAGATCAGTGCATCCGAAGATTGACATATCCATTGGAATTAACAACAAAGAGAAAGAAGACTTAGGGATCAAGAATTTGGATCAATACAAGTAAAAATCAACTTATCAGAGTTTGATACAAGTTTTGTTAGTATGTTGGTTGCTTCGCATCCAACGTCATATAATATGGTATATATTTTGGACTAACATCTGCCAATTGTAAGTGCTGTCACACAGGGACAATGCGTAGATATCATGACATCTATCTCAGTCAGTCACATTATACTGACACAGATGCAGTGAGTAGGGGACAAAATGGGCAAATACATTTTTTACTGATCTTGGGTTTGGAACTAAGGAAAGAATCTGGGAGACAAAACGCTCTAGGGCCAGTTCGCACCCCATCCCACCCCCCAGTTCAGTACAAGTAGAGTGCATTGTAACAGGGCTTACCTCTGACTTCCAGCCACATCCTCTCAGGCAAAGCTCTCAGGTCAAGTCTGTCAAGCTTTAGATAGAGCTGCTCCGTTGAGCTCAGAAGATCCCCGTCTGCGTCCCAGTAGAGAATCTCAGACCCATCCAGAACCCTATGAAGAAAAGGTTAAAAAAATTTATTTTTATTATTATTATTATTATTATTATTATTATTATTATTATTATTATTATTATTATTATTATTATTATTATTATTATTATTATCAAAATCATTATTTTTTATTATCAATATTATAATTATCAAATTTATTAATATTACTTTTTTTTGTATTTATTATTATCAAAAGAAAAACAGATGAAATGTGCAGCAAAAGATAGGAAAATGTAGAGGGGGGTGATCGCCAGTGCTAAAAAGTGAGGCACTTGATGGATAGATTTTTATAACTATTATTTTTTTTAATTTTATTAATACCATTAATTAGTATTTTGATTATCATTATCTTCATTACTGGTATTATTTTTACTTTCATTATAGTTATAATTCATGTCATGATGTAGAAATACACTGACCGAGAGTTTCCCTTGCCAACAAGGTTAAGCACAGCAGATGACCCGGCCAGTCTGATGTCCACAGCTCTGGCTGTCAGGGTTTGCTCGTTAGGATCCCCTGGACGGCTCCTCGAGACGATGTTGCAGGAACACGAACTCTGGTTCACATACACTCCTCCATGTGGGCGGAACTCAATGTGAACTATGTGGGCGCCGCTTTGTTCAGAGTTGTCACAGATGTCCGAGTTGAGCAGCTTGGTCGTTGTCTCCTCTAGAACATGGTAAGTATATTAAGTTTGAAGATGAGGTTAGACAGTTGTACTAAGTGAGAGGCGGATTTAATTGCACACGTTTTCAGGTGCATTAAAAATTTGTAAGAAGTGCATTCCATTAAAAGGGTTACATGTACGATATGTGAAAGGAGAGAGCTCCATTGAACATATTTTCAGGTGCTATATTAGTAATATGATAATACAAGTTCCAACTGCGCAAGGTTCTTATTTAACGGTGAAAATTGCTTTTGATCTTTTTTTTTTCTCACCCCAAATACATTATTGCCAGAACCCACACACAGTGTGATGAGAAGCAAATCATTTAGCCCCAAGCTATTCCACACTATGCAGCAGATTATACTGACCATAAATATAAAACGCATGCAGATTTTATGAACTAAAAATTGCGGTCATAAGGAGAAACAATAAACAAAAATGAGACAAAAAGTCAAAAGAAAAATTCATCAGAGAGGAGTGAAAAAAGTACCTAAAGACTATCTTTACTCACTTTCGACACACTTGGTGAACAGGCTCAGCCATGTAAAATCACTCATCTCTCTCTCATCGGGACCCAGCCTTCGATGGTACTGAATTGTCTCTACTGCCTGCATCTGCCGAGTACTGAGACCGTTGTACATCCGCATGAGGGGAAGAATAGCATTCTTAACTTGTCGGGAGAAGCCCTGCCTCTGCAAACAGGACGAGTTGACTGAGGAGGCATAGTTGAAGCCATCTACTTCTCTCGAGTTACAGCCACTTCTTCTTCTGGCCACAAATGACTCTTTTGGCGTGAGGACTTCATAGCCGCCTATAATGATGGCATCATTTGCGTCTGGGCAGATTGATCCAGGGAATTTGACTATCAAACCACCCCCTCGATCCATGCAGAAGTTGATGCTCTGTTTATTTAGAGAGGCCCCAATGTTGCGTCTCAAGCACTGATTGACTAGAGGAAAACGTGCATCCTCCTGGCCTGTCACTGAAAAAAGAAAAACACACAATAAATGTTTTGATTTAAATGTACATTCATAATTGATTGTTGTTAAAATATGCATGGAAACTATCATTACTACTATCATTCCAACCCACACGTAAAGAACAGACTTAAGTTATTGCTGCTACTGTCCTTGCTTCTTATTCTCCTCCTCCTCCTGCTGCTGCTGTTGCTATGCTACTGTTCTGTTAATACTACTACTACTACTGCTGCTGCTACTACTACTACTACTACTACTACTACTACTACTACTACTACTACTACTACTACTACTACTACTACTACTACTACTACTACTACTACTACTACTACTACTACTACTACTACTACTACTACTGCCACAACAACAAACACTACTATTACTTAGAGAAGGTCTTCCCTCTCCTGGTGCCACAAATTTAAGAAAACTACTACGAGTATTACAACAACTACGACTGCTGTTATGAGTGATGTGCTTCCTCATTCTTATAAAAAAAAATCAAAGACAGTAGCGCCTACCTAAGACTGATAGTTGGTGGAGGATCACAAGCTGTACTAAACAGGTATAGAGTGTGGCCCCTGAGGCAGGATGTGATCTTCTCCCAGTGCTGGAAGAGACTTGCCAGAGTCCCATCTCCGTCGCGCCCTCCTTTCGGTCTGCCTGTCTCTTTCTCTGCCTCTTCCTCGCCTCTCTGTGAAGTTACTCTCCGACTCTTTAGTCCTAGATCTTACACTTCGATGGTCACAGTTGACTTAATAAAGTATGTGCTGGTTTTGACTGGAAAACAATGCAAAAACGGAATTAGATATGCAGCAGTGAATGACTTTCATGTACTTTACAAGTTACTTATAATCATGACGAATTAAGTTTTCCCATTATTCTGTGAAATGATTGAGTTTGGTTGAACATGCTATGCATGATTGATACCGTCATACCAGCGTCTTGTTATTTTTACATGGGAGGCATGATGTTTTCAAAGTCGCCACTCAGATCTTTCCTTATTTCTTACTTTTCTGTTGTTGTTGTTGTTGTTGTTGTTGTTGTTGTTGTTGTTGTTGTTGTTGTTGTTGTTGCTGTTGTTGTTCTTTGTTTTGTTTTGTTTTTTGTTTTGTTGTTGTTTTTTCTTGGATAAAGAAATATGCAACATCGTTTTTCTCAAAATGCAATAGGAACACCGCTTAGCACTGCTAAATCTTGTTTCAATGTCATATGAAAATGAGTTGTACAGTGGATAAAAGAATGTGTCGGGGCAATCGAATCTTCTAATGAGCATCTTTATAAAAATAACAAAATCTGATGTCCTAAAAATTAAATAACGCTGGCTAAGACACGTTTAAAAAGAAAACGTATCGATTAAAGTGAAATAATATGCAATGGATCTCTTATTAGAATCCACTGAGCAAAACCATTACAGATTGAAGGTGTGTGCTCAACCACACGACCGAGCATTCCAGGCATTTAGAATAAAATAATTATGCTGCACCGTGTACATGTATCGAAACTTAACAAGCTTCGTAATTATGATTTTTTTTAAAGTGAATTTCAGTTTCACACAATCACTCACACACTTAAGAGTAACGACCTAAATTAGCGGAGATCTTCTTCTCCAAGGTTGGTGATACGTAAAGTATTCAATTGATTCTTGAATACATAACGAGCATTTTTTTTTTTTTTTTGGTTAGTTAAATGACGTGGCTAGCGCAGCATGATGTTGATGATTAATACTAATAGGCAATTTATACATTTTCAAAAATTCTAATTTGAATCATGTGTGTACTTTTAAAAGAAAAAAAATCGTTTATAATCTAGCAACTCTATTTTCTCTTATACACTTAGAAATTCAATATTCTATTTCTACACCCATCAGTCTCTCTTTTCTATCGCTCTCTCTCTCTCTCTCTCTCTCTCTCTCTCTCTCTCTCTCTCTCTCTCTCTCTCTCACATAAAATTTTATTTACCTTTTACCGAAGACCTAATTATGTTTTATATGGAACTTGGTAGGGTTGTTGCTTTTTAACTTGGTAAAACATCCTAACATAATTCAGTTGTAGTTTTTTAGATCTTTTTTTTTTTTGTCTTTAGTTTAAATTGTACAGTGTACATGTTTGTTTTTTAATTATTGTACTATTAAATTGACTTTATCTGTCTTAAGTTGGTATGTCCAATTTGTTCCCTTTTTTGCAATCTCTTTCTCCGCACATCCCTTTCTCTTCCTCACTTGTCTACTTTCACGGTATGTCTCTTTAAATCAAATCTCTTTTAATATAATATCCGTCGTCTTCTTTCTCTTGTCTATCTACAATCTCACTCTATCTATCTACGTCTCCATCTATAGATAGATAGATAGATAGATAGATAGATAGATAGATAGATAGACAAGTAAATAGATAGAGTACTATAGATGGAGTAGTATATATATATATATATATTACTACTAGAACATCGGCTTCCGACGCAGGAGGTCCGTGATTCGAGCCCTGGCTATCCCCCACCCCCTCTCCCCCCTTACTTGTTGGGTCGGTGTTAGTTTCATGTGATCGGCGGGGACAGGACATGAGTCATGGTATCCCCGCCCTGTCTCGTGTCTGGTAGCACATGAAATTGCCAGACGTCAGTCTTGGGGCTCGTCCACAATATAGTCTATATAGTGATGACGTTGGACGTTAAACCAACTCAAATCAACTTAATTGAACGTATAAATAGTGAAAGCATGAGACAAGATAAGGTAAACTATCATGTCTATTATCTACCTATTTCTCTCTCTCTCTCTCTCTTTTATGAAATCGCAGGCATCCCATTGCACCATTCTTTCTTCAAAAGCATCTCTTTCGAGTCTCTTTAACGAGTCCTCTCTTTGCCCCTCTGGCCCATACCACTCCACTGTAAGCACTACTTCCGGTCTTCCACCATAAACAAAACCTTCCATCGCAGTTGCACAACAAACCACAAATAATGTTTTGACTTATTGTTTCTGGGTAAATTAATGTGTTAGCACTCGTGAGCGGAGATCTGCTACAGGTTATCTGACAGAACTATCTCGGCCTACATCTTCATCTTTGCCTTGTGACATTTTGTGCGCGATCGTGACTTTTGCGCTGCTACGTTTGGTGTTCGTTTATTTTGTCCGAGCCGCACATGCTGAACCAGGGCTGAGAAGTTTGTAAATAAAAAGAACCTGTTAGATTCGTTTCTAGACTGCTAGTTCCCACATCCACTACAAAGGGCGTACAAAACAAAACTAAATACGTTTAGTACTTAGTAAGTACATTTTAAACCTACAGTCGAGAAAGACATACGCGCTTCGAATCTCAGCTGGCACCCATAATCTCCGTAAAGGACGGGGAAGCAATACAATAAAGCTGCAGTTTCTGAATGCTGAAGTGAGGTTAGAATTATGTTTTTTGTGCAACTCTCAAGAGGCTGGAAGCATTGGGGGGGGGGGGGGGGGGGGGGGGGTTGCCAAATCCTCTCGCACTATTTTTTCAACAATAAGCATCGAGCGTCTCAGCTGACGACTAAAATGTGTTGAAACTATTTCGTTAAAATTATAGAAAGTAGCAATCAAGCTTTACGATGACATGTTATTAAGGAGAGTGAAGAAAAAGGACGGGGTCAAATTGTGGTTATATCTTCATGATGGATCCTGGCGTTGGGTATGAAATAAATAGTGACTTTTTCCATTGTCGCTCAAGTGTGAAAATTGTCCAAAGCTTGTCCTGACAAGGCTAATCGACTATCAGTATTGAGAATGCGAGAGACGAGAGAATTTGAAACATTGATCGACGTGGTGCTTTTATTTTGGAAAGAAAAGATAAATATCTATGTGAAAGATAAATCTAACAGATATTGTGTTACTGAAACTATGATGAACCGCCTAAGAACTCCACACGAATTCATTTATAAACAACAAAACGCACTATATGGACTGATAATATTATTCATAGATAGCTTTGACTCCTCTCATCATCATTAGAAAGATAAGTTATAACCATTCATTCCAGTATTCATGTTATGAAAAATGCAATGAAACATGAGTACAACTAAAAGATGCGAGCTGTCCAACTATAACTAATAATAACTTAAGGCAAATCGTGTGACACCTTGGTGCCATACGTTCTAATAATATTATTGTCTCTTTGCTCCATTATAAAGTGTACACTAGGCAATTTTAAAAAGCTGTTACGTAAGGTTCAAGACGAAAATTATAATATCCCGATATACCAAAACAGTGTTGCTGGTGCTAAAAGTTTATAGCTACATATATTGGTAGGCATCATGCAAGTAATAATGTAGCATTCCACAACAATCGTGGGTCCAATAATTTTAAATGATCCTCTTCTTCTCTATTTGCATTACACTATCATTACATAAATCTTACTCTCTGTTTGTCTGTTTCTGTCTGTCTGTCTGTCTGTCTGTCTGTCTGTCTGTCTGTCTGTCTCTCTCTCTCTCTCTCTCTCTCTCTCTCTCTCTCTCTCTCTCTCTCTCTCTCTCTCTCTCTCTCTCTCTCTCTCTTCTCTTTATCTATCTCCCTTCCCTCTTCAAAATTACCTTCTCGATTCCCCCCTCACGTCCCAGTTTTTCACAACCATTATCATTATTCTTTGTACACTCAACCAAACCTCTTTCCCCCTCGAGACGCCTGAGGATATTCTAAAGCTTTTCTGTCAATACCTCAAACAGTTTTAAAAAAGGCACAAGCTGACTTTCCAAATGTTTGTAAACAAACCTAACGAGCTTAAAGGAGCCATCAATATAAGTGAGGCATGACGGAGGTTAAACTGTCTCAAACGTAAAATTGGCGCAGTGAGCGGCGTTTTTTTTTTTTCAACAATGTAAACAAAGGATTAAATTTTGGACCAATCACCACACCGTCCTGTCTTTACCCCTTCGTCTCTTTTTTTTCTAGCTATGCTTCACCATTGCTAATGATTTCTTTTTTTTTTCCTTTAATACTTCTTAACTTTGGTGCAATGGTTTTGATTTTATTTTTTTATTTTTTTAAGACAAAAGTAACTTTACAATTTTGGTTCGTATTTTCATTGACATTTATTCGAATCTTGTTAAATTCTGACAAGAGATGGAGATTAATAAGACAACCGCATATTAATTTTTCTTCAAAAAAAAAACAATACGTGATTTCCACAATATGTTCATAAAGAGCACGAAAGATGACAATTGCCGGAATGTAATATAAATGAACAGCTGTAGTATTTGACACAAAAACATTAATACTGATACATGCAAAAAAGGAACTGTCTTTGTTTGTGGTAAAATAAAATGATTAAGAAAGAGCAGAGCAATGAAGGGTAAAAAGGCCATTAGAAGTCAATGACATTCTTGCTACAAATACCAACGTAAGGCAAATCATAATAGCCATACATGAATACGCGTAATTGACTTTTCATTTACCACATACATGCTGTGCGTGGCTTACAAAATGCCATTAAAAATAATTATGAAGTCGAGCTATGAGTCATGAGCCCAATGTGTTGTCAGACTTGACAAAGCAAACACGAGGACACTGGGATAGATGGCTAGAGATGTCTCTATTCGTGAGCACTGAGCACAAGCCTCTTCATCCAGGACACTCAAATTATTTGACTCTACATCCAGCTAGCGGAAGGTCACCGAGTTTCTAGGGAAATGTGTATCTTAACGATAACACAGAAACTGATGTTACCCAAACAAACCGTCAGTATAGGTACCTAGGAAGACGAGATTTTATTAACAAACAAATGTATCTTTAACTCGTACCAATCCAATTATTCACTACATACACACCCTCAGACATTTAAAAATAACTTTTATCCAAAGAGTTGATCTCTTGATTGTTGTTTGTTGGTTTGTTGTTGTGGTGGTGGGGTTTTTTCGTGTTTTTTTTTTTACAAATTACTCACGTATGCAATATATTCAACAATGACAGTAGACCTACAGTTATGTAGTAGGTGTACTGTGACCCATACAGCAGCTGGCAACCACTATCACTTAGCTTATAGTACACAATGACAAAAGGGGCGTGCGGTGAAGTAGTGAAGTACATTATTCACAAAGCGTTAAATTACATTCAACGAAGTACATTCTCAAACTTAGTCTAAGCAGCAGAATATCCCGCAATCATCATTGCTTTTTGTTTCATTCTAGACAATTAATCTGTTTATAAAAAACTGTCATTTTGTCAATGTAAACGCAGAAACTGTTTTAATCAATGATTATACATTGTACCACAGATAATAACTAAATAATATCTAAATACATTTGAAGCTCTGACAGTTCCATGCAAAATAACCGCAGCCTCTCATAGCGTTTGGCGGTACAAAGCAAACTAGATGGCAGCATTTGTGAATACCGATTTTAGGGCTAATAAAACTTTCAGAGAGAAAATAAAACGTAATTAATATTGCATTTTACAGTTACACATAATTCCTGATTTATATTAGTTAACAAATGCCTCATATCATAATGGGTCACGTCGAATATTTGCAATATTGCGCTTTAAGAATTATAGTAATATCAAGACACCAGGGAGAAACTTGGACTGAAAACGCTCTATAAATGGGTATAGTTCGTGCAAGAAAAATATGAAATCCCATGAAAAAGTTTCCAGTCTTTCTATTTTAAGCCTGTGGTTACGTACACCAAAATCATGCCTGCTATATTCTAGTCCATAGGTTGAGTGGTTAAATCTCCAGGGGTTCAAAAGCACTCGTAACAATGGACACTTCAAATTAGGGCCCTTTACCTTTTTTTTTTTAATAACTATTATTCTGTGTTCGGAATTTATGCACAAGCCGCTTGCACTCGACATGGAGAGTGAAAGCGCTACCCGAGCATGCTCTATCTCTCCCAAAGCTGCAAGAGGGTTTGTCTATTGTTCCGTGATGCGGGCAGAACAAAGGCTGATGACGTTCGTAGCATTAGCAGCCAGGCTGGAAAACGGGGTGAATTGGGTTGGGTTAGTTGGTTAACGTCTATAGGCTATGTTGTCGACGAGTCACAAAAATAATATCTGGCAAGTTCACGTGCAATCTGAGCCACACAGCGTGAGAGGCCTGGACTCCTGTCTCCGCCGGTCACGTCATACAGAAATCAACCCAATCAGTAGATACTAATACAATGATTTTCACTGATTTTGGGTTTCGAAACGGATATCTCCCGATTAGGAGACCAACGCTTGGCTACTTGCTCCCATGTACGACCCCTCAAATCAGACGCCTCTGGTTCTTTGTCACAACCAGGCCGCTTGATTCTCTACTGGTTGGGAGGACGTCGGTTAAATGTGACCAGTGACCACTTGAGACAGAACTCTCTGTAAAAGTCATGTATTTGTGTGGTGACACGCAAAGATTGTTAGACTAGTCTACTGACTCGTTGCCGTATAAGATTCTCTGAGGAACATTGGAGAACCGTTAAACAGAGAAAGGGAGAGAAGGAGAGAAAGGGGTGAGGGAGAGAAAGGGGTAGGTAAAGAGACAAAGAGAGACAGACATCCAAACAAAGTTCCACAAAATAAATCACAGCCATGATAGTATCACTGATTAAATTGTAAAAGTCTGGGAGATTACTTTTCTGATTCTTCACGCAGAGGTATTATTCAGCGAGTCAACACCTGAGGTTTAATTCGTGTTACGGTTTCGCGTCAGCAAAATAGAATGGGACAAATATGAGGAGATCCATTTTCATTATTTGAACGCGTGCTTCATTTCTTTTCCTATACGAAATTCACACGAAGCGTTAGATAACGGCAGCGCCAAAAAAAGTCCAAAGGAGGAATGAGCAGAAATATTGGATCGGAAGACCCGCCAGTATAGATGTCGATGTACCGGTAAACCCAAGAAGAGAAAGCAGGAAGTTTGTTACAATACGATTTGCTATTGCTTTATCGTTATTGTTGTTAGTGGTGTGGGTGTTTTTGTTTGTTTGTTGTTTTGTTTTGTGTTTTTTTTGTTTGGGGTTGCCCGCCATTCAGGTTTGCATGGACTTCCTTCGGGGTTTTGGCTTAATTATAACTTGGAAACCGAAAAGCTTTAATTGATAAGAGGGGAATACACCTACAGGCAACTCACTGAACCATTTAGTCTATTAGTCTATGCAGCTCCAGAACTCTTGTCTGGTGCCTAAGAGCTGGGGAAGATGATTACCTACTCAAGCCTCGCCACGAAATTACTGAGCCAGAACATGAAAGGGCGTTTGAAACTTGCAAATCACAAAATCGATGGTGCGAAATTTTATTTCTTTCACGGGAGACATCACATTGCTGGAAAGATAATACTGTAGTCGGGTACTCCGTTCTTTAGTCTCATCGACGTATAAGAACAAACGATACTCTATTACACCCCCCCCCCCCAACCACCACCCCCCACACACACCCCCCCCCCCCCCCACACACACACACACTCCCCTTTGCCCAACTCGATCCATCCGTATCGGGAATAAGAGCGCCAGAGAAGGTTAAAAAGGCACTTCTGAAGAACAGTTTAAAATGAAATCAATAAAATTACAGTCAGGGCGCAGCCATTGAAAAGATTACTACTATGCAAAGACTGAATTCCACGAAGATCAAAGAAAGAAACAGTTTGATTTTAGGCCGGGTCGATATCTTCGCTGCCGTGTTTATTTTTTGTTTTGTTTAATAAAACGTTGATATATTATGAGGGTAATGTGCTTAATCTGCATTGTAGAAAATAAGCATAAAGCACAGACGTGACGCAATACCTTTTATTGTTTTCAGTGCAAAGGTCGTAAAATCTGGGTACTCATAAGTCTTGTCGCGTTAAATAAAAGTGTGTCATTCTTTCTCTTTTTTTTTTCTTTTTTTTCAGAAATGAACACTTTCTAATCTATCTTCAGGTAGACGAGTATCTTTGCACCTGATTATGGTAAAAATCGCCAAGTGTTTGTACACATTTGATTTTATGGGATTTCAAGGGTGGGTTTGGGGGGGGGGGGGATAAAAGCTTAATCTGCGGTGTACAAATAAGCCTAAAGTGCAGGCGCTTTAAAAAAAATTCGCCATTTGATAGCTTTTGCACAACGTTGAAATTCATTAAGTATCCAGATGTAGTTTCTTCGCCAACCTTCAGCAGTTAGATATCGCGATAACTGTTATTTAAAATCGTAAAATATGAACTTACGGCTAATAGGCGCCAAAACCACAGCCAAACTTTTAAAATCGCAGGTACAATTTGAATATTCTGTTTCACACATTGCAAAGAAGAAAAACAAACAAACAAGCAAACAAACTTAAACAGTTATTGAAGTTGTAGATCTATGAGACCTTGTCAGGTGCACACGCTTAATTTGGATCCATTCACATGCAGTTTAATAATATCGCTCGATTTTGCATTTGTTAAGCTCTTCTGTACCCTCTCTAATCCTCTCTCTCTCTCTCTCTCTCTCTCTCTCTCTCTCTCTCTCTCTCTCTCTCTACGTGTATGCTTACCTGTTCATCTATATTATTAAGTATTTAAGTCTCGATTTATAAATCCATAGAGTCTAATTTCTAATATATAAAAAGTTCGTGTAAATTTAGAGTGAGACGCCGTTTTCGATTTTCGATTAAAGAACTGTGGACATTTTTGTGTTGGTGTTCTATTTTAAAATAATTATATAATGGTCTACCGTTCAGCACAATCTCTTCGTGACTAAATAAATAATTATTATTGTGCGCGATCTTCACCTATGATTGGTAGGCCTACATAATAATTATTATTATTATTATTTGGGACGATCTTGGTCTCAGCTCTAACGTATTGGCAAACAATATAATTATTATGGCGTCTAGACTCTAGATCGTGTATGTACAAAAAGGAAGTAGATTAAGAAGTCCGACCAATAGATCTAAATATTTGGTTATCTGGGCGTCTAAATCTACTTCATCGTTGCAGGCTACTTTTTGCACCCGTCTAATTCGATTCCCAGTCCGCCCTCTACATGTTCTGCTCTACAAGACTCTCGAGAAGTAGAAAATAATCATTCTCATCGTTAGTGAGGGGTATTTAACCGAACTTACTTTAACTCAACTTTTTTTTTTAAACCCTCAAAGTAGATCGTTCCCATCATGTATACAGTGGTGTATATCATTTTCGTGAAAAAAGAGAGCATTCTGATCAGTTGTAAATCTTGTAAATCATAATCCATTGTACTTGTGCGCGTGCATGAACAATTCAGACCAAAAGAGTTGTAAAATAGGAAGGTGTTAGCCACACTAGGAAGAACTCAACTTGTTTCCTTATCCTACACACAGTACAGGAGGGCCTAACGAAGGGCGTGCCAAAGGACGGTGTGTGTGTATGTGTGTGTGTGTGTGTGTGTGTGTGTGCACGTCCCGTCAGATGCACCATCATTATTACATTGATGGGTGTAACATTAATTTGAGTGACAGCCTGTAAGGGGCAGGAAGAGAGAAGGGGGCTTACGGTGTGTGTAGATTCAAAACAAGAGAGAGGAAAGAGAAAGAGAAGAGACAGACAGACATACAGGGAGACAGACAGACAGACAGACAGACAGTTTGTCAGACATAAAGACAAACAGACAGAGACAGACAGAAAACAGAGGCAGGGGAGACAGAGTGCTCAGGTTAAAAAAAAATCTTGTAAATGCGATTTTACAATGTGAAGAGCTAGAATTGAGCAGATAATATAGATAAAGAGATGGATAGATAGATAGATAGATAGATAGATAGATAGATAGATAGATAGATAGATAGATAGATAGATAGATAGATAGATAGATAGATAGATAGATAGATAGATAGATAGATAGATAGATAGATAGATAGATAGATAGATAGATAGATAAAGGCAACCAGACAGACACAGATAGGCACACAGACAGTGACTAACAGACACACTGAGACAGATAGAGAAAAAAACGGGGAAAAAAAACAGACAGAATGTGTGTACAGTAGAAAAAAACGGGGAAAAAAAACAGACAGAATGTGTGTACATGTATGTGGGTGAATTTAAAGAGATAATAGGAGTGAACTGATGAAAAGAGGTATGATGAAAAGGAGCATTGAAACTGGAAGAACAAAGGCTGTATAGATAAATATACATACTACATGTACTGCCAATCGGCAGGCAAGTCTTTAGCCATGCAGGTTCAGTCCATAAACTTGATGGCTACCGCGATTGTTACATAGAGATACGCCCCTAAACACTAAGGCTAGTGCTAACAGAACATGCTCAGAATGTTACAGACATTGTGTTCACGGCAAGACCTATAAATAAATCACACATGTGTTACTACAGATTATCGTAGTCGCACAAGATCCTCCATATCCCCCCTCCCCTGCAGCGAATCTAACTCCAGATACACGCAGTAGATTTATAAACAGACTTTATCAGTTTATGTAATATACAATACAATCATTTAATCCAGTGCATACTTCTAACTAATCCAGTGGGTTTAGAGAGTCGGAAAGCTACACAAGTCAAGTTTAACTACAGAATAAATTGATGTTATAATTGAGAAACAATCGGAAAATCACACAATTTATCGTCCCCACGACAACCCACAATACAATGTTATTTGGCAAATAGTAATAGGCGTGGTGAGTAGTAGTAGTAGTAGTAGTAGTAGTAGTAGTAGTAGTAGTAGTAGTAGTAGTAGTAGTAGTAGTAGTAGTAGTAGTAGTAGTAGTAGTAGTAGTAGTAGTAGTAGTAGTAGTAGTAGTAGTAGTAGTAGTAGTAGTAGTAGTAGTAGTAGTAGTAGTAGTAGTAGTAGTAGTAGTAGCAGCAGCAGCAGCAGCAGCAGCAGCAGCATGTAGTAAAAGTAGTGGTAAAAAAAGTGGTACATGGTTTATAATACAGTTAAATACAAAAAAATGAAGTGTACCAAATTTTTAATAAGAAAATAATTTGTCCTATGCATATTGTTCGCATATATATATCTGTTTGATATTGGAATTTACTCTTACTTTCATAGAAAGTTTTTGTTCGATCGGGTAAGTAAACAAACCTTGGTTTACACACGAGAGGGCCTAGCAAAAGACAATTAGGCCTAACAAATCCTTAATCCTCAGAGGAAGAAAAAACTTTACAGGAACATCGGATGAAAGTCCCTTAGATCTAGAAATATCGTTTCTAGTTATTATTTGAGACAGGAGTCAAAAACTGAGAATGATGAAATTCGTATCCGTAACCTGCCTTAACAGTGACAATCCCAAAGAAGAACTGAAAAATCCGGGAGTGTGACCATGGCATCACAATCTCGCGCGCTTTTAACCCTAGTTGCTTACTCACACACACGTGCGTGTGCACACACACACACACTCACACACACGTAGAGTCAAGTGAAACGTACATCGGGGCACACACATCCTGTTGTACATGTGGGTTCACTTTCTCTACAGTGAGAGAAACTTTCCTCTGGACAGTGGAATCGTTAACTATCAAGGTCCTAGTTTTCTCCGCTGGTACTCTCTCTCTCACACACACACACACACACACTTAGTCCCTTTCTGTACTTGACTCTTCTCTCTCTCTCTCTCTGTCTCTCTCTTTCTTTCTTTCTCTGTATATATGATACATATCATATCTCTCTTTATCATTTCATCTCTCTCTCCCATTTTCTCTCTCATGATATATATATATACTTTTCCCTAAATCCATCACCCTCATTATAATTACCGATTCTCTTTTTTTTAAAAAAGGTTAAAATAATGAATCTGAAAGAAACTAAAAATAGTACAAGTACATGCATGTCATGCAATAGTTCTGATCAACGCCCACCTCTCAAACAAAACAACAACTGTAAATTAGTGGTCTGTATTATGATACTGCACACAGGTGTATATTGTAGCAGTTACATATCAATTATCACAAAGAGGTTCCACAAAATCCTGAGTGAACATCAATAACTTTTTTCAAGATGTACCAATAAATAAAATGATTAATAAGATCGAGAAGGGGGGGGGGGGGGGGGGGGGGGGGGGGGGGGTGAGACATGGAAACAGCAGAGAAACATGTAGGCCTCTACCACCAGTGAACTGTGGCCCTACACAGTGATACAGCAAGGAAGATTTTATGATTGGGAAAGAAAGTTTTCAGATCAACTTACCTTCTAAAAACTGTATCAATGTCTTTATGAGAAGGATAGGTCCAGATTTTCAAACAAAGATAGCATAGTCACCCTGCCGCACTGCAATGTAGTTGAATGTACAATAAGCTCGTATATTTAGGTGCATCTAGACCAAGAATTTCTTCTCTAGATCTAAGCTTATGTCTAGATAATCCTGTTTATGTTTGTTCCCTAAACTAATCCAAACATGGATATGAAATGAGTGGCACGGCAAATATCATTCTGATATATCAGAACTTCAATAAACTAAACTAACTTAGATCTAAATAAAATGGGAATCATTTGAGATCTTGATATAATCCAGAAAAAAATATTGAGTCTAACTAGATCTAGATCTAATCTAGACTCTGGCTCAGAACATTACACAGCAGTGGTAAGCTAACTTTTATCGCGTTTGGTTACAATCGTTAAGAAAAAAACATCTAAAGATCTAGCACTAATAAAGAAGCTATCACGATCTTAATTCTAAGAAAGATTCTATTTCGAACATAGTCAAACAGTTAACACAGAGAGGTCCAAGTGTATGTTTTTGAAGAAAGCGAAACAGTGTGTATGAACTATGAAGCTATGAAATGAATCGAATGACCTAGATTTAGGTTAGTTGGCTTACCGTTGGCCCAGGCAAAACAAAGTAATGCTGCCTGGCTCTCTCTCTCTCTCTCTCTCTCTCTCTCTCTCTCTCTCTCTCTCTCTCTTCCTATCTGCTTCTCACACTCATTCGCTCACTCCCAACTTTCCATGTTCTCTGTATCTTCCCGTATTTCTATCATTAAATTTATTCTCTCGCTCGTGCTCTCGTTCTATTTCTCTCTATTTTTCTCCCTATCTTTCTCTTCTTGCATCTCTTTCTGTCTCTCCCTTTCTCGCCCGCTGTCCCTCTCTCTCTCTCATGAACAGGAAGGGTGGAAACGGAGGATCGCAAACGATTTATGAGAGGCCTGAGTATCTGTCCTAAAAATAATCATCGACTCGTCCCAAACGTTTATGCTCGTATGTTGCAATATTACTGAGAATTTCACAGAAGCGTGAATTTCGATATTGAAGTGACGCAATCTTGAAGGGCTTCGGGTTTCTGTTTTTATTCGTAACGAGAAAGTTAGTAGGGCTGGTGTGTAGAGCGGTCGGGAAATAATGGTAATTGATGCAAAATAAAACTATGAATTAAATCATTAGCAGAGGGTGACGGAACGAAAGAGAGACAGAGATTATAGAGAGGGAGAGATAGATTAATATATCTGGAGAGAGGGAGAGAGATAGAAAGAAAGAGCATTTTAACGTTATTCTACGTTACGTGGTTTGTATTTATATAATTATTCGCTGCGCTAAAGAACAAAGTAGTAACTGTTATTTGAAACTGCAAGCAGTGTCGGATTTAGGTTGCATGGGGCCCTGAGTCCAGCTTAGGTAAGACTCCCATCACTTTTTTATGATTGTCCCAGGATGCATAATTTTACAAAGCGTTTTAATTAAAGGTGATCGCTTCTGGGGGGGGGGGGGGGGGCTTTTTGTTGGTCCCGCATTAAATCCGACACTCACTAAATGTATGAACTCGTCTCAAATTTTAAAGGTTCACTTCATGCATTAACATCTTTAGGCATTCTCTTAATAAGGTGCTCAATGATTATTATGTAGGCTACTTCACAATTAATACGCTTATACGAAAAACATTGCTTGTGATTGTATGAAAATAATGAAGTAATAATAATAATTCCCGTTTACTGAGTCAGCTTCTAGTTTTTACATAAGCGTGGGCATCTGGCGCATGTTTTATTAATCATACCACCGTATTTATACTTGTATACATTTTATCTTAGCCAATAAACTTTGTCTCATGACTGGTCTGTGAAACGTCTGATCTTGGATGGCTTTTCTCTGCCATATCGGCTAAACTTAGTTTAATTGTGGAAGAAACATTATCAGAGTTGTTGTTCTTTGTATATATATATATATTTATACATGAATTTGTAAAAAAGCGAACCAACTGCAAAGTGCATACATCCATTCACAACATAGCCCGTGCACGGGCCTGCTATCTAGAGATGCATGTTTTACCGTGAATAATGGTACAATTTAGAGCAAGATACATGACTTTGTACTATCGTTACAACTAAAAATTAATGATAGGTCACAAGTATGTGATAAGAATGGTAAATGAATTGTAGTAGTCCTCATGGCCAGAAGTCAATACAATAATGTGCCCTACTTTACTTGTATGTCTGCTTTGTGTCCTCATAATATTTCCGAGGAATCACGAGAAATTAATACTTTAAGTGCGTTATTTACTGTACTATCATGATTATTTATGTTAGTAAAATCTATATCTCAATATGCCTAGATCAGATCTAACTGTAGGTTTGACTAGGAATTTTAATTCATTCAGCGTCATAACCCATGCTGTATGCTACATGTTGTGTAGTTTTATTACAATCACAGGACTGTACACCAACATTGTTCCATCAGGTAAAATCTGGACCTACCTTCAGCGTTGACTAACTCCAGAGAGCTCAAGCTCCGATGATGACCCGCTATCACAGCAAGCTTATTTGACATTGGCGACAATCCCAACTGACCACAGTGTCAAGACAGCCAGATATGTACAGTACAGGTAACACTACTAGTACTACTACGTATACTACAGTACTACTAGTAGTAGTACTACTACTGGGGTACTACAGAACACTGTACTTCAGCGCTCAGTGCTGACACAGACCACAGGACAGCGCAGCGTTACCTATGTAAAACATGTGGTGAACCAATCAATCTCTGCCTCTCTTTCTCTCTCTCTCCCTCTCTCTCTCTGTCTCTCCCCCCTTCTATCTATCTATCTATCTTTCTCTATCTCTATAATTATGCTTCGGCTCATTGTGTGTCTTTTCCACTCTTTCTTTTTCTATGTTTTGGCTCAAGTTGTCTCTATCTCTTTCTCTCTCTCTCTCTCTCCTTTTTCTTTCTCTTTATTTTCCTACTTTATTTCTATAGATTCTCTATACTTTTCCTCACGTTAAAATGATCAACAATTATCATTCATGTCAACCTGCAATGTTTATTTTTTCATAATAATCTTTAACTAAATCACATTTACCGGGACTGATTTTGCTGCATCGAACAATGGAATCTGGGTGCGTAATGTCGCCCGACTTCCAAAAATAGACAAAATGTCGTTAATTGGTTTCCATTCTGTAAGGAAAAATTAGTCGAAGTTTTAAACCTTAGTGTGTAAGGGAACTTACAAATCAGTTTCGTCGTCGCCACCACATGTTGAATACATTGTGTATTTCAACGGCCTTTCTTCCCA
>RQTK01001240.1:97722-100222 GCA_003991915.1 Elysia chlorotica
ATAATAATAATAATAATAATAATAATAATAATAATAATAATAATAATAATAATAATAATAATAATAATAATAATAATAATAATACTTGTTTAAAAGAAGAAAAATCAAAACGATCAGAATAAACAAAAGATTAATAATGAGTATTACAAGCGACAGCTTGTTTTCACAAGTAGTGTGTAATGCATTAGTGCTGTTCAGTTATTTCTGTCGAGTGGGGGGAAAAGGGGGGAGGTGCAGATCTTTTAATTGCTCAAGGTGGGAATGAAAACAAGTGGCATGTGCATTCTTGGGGTATAGACGACTAAATTAAGAATTTGTGTTAGAAAGTGCAACGTGTGCCTACTCCTAAGATCGCAGCTACTGCCAGTACTCGTCATAATGAGACGATAATTACATTACAACATGACCAAAAAGAAAACACAAGAAGGACAAAAACCTAGTCGCCCTAATTATACCAAATCATAGGGATTATTACCCCAACAACTCAGCCTGCTTTTAAAGGGTGTCTATGTTATCTATAAAAAAAAAGATTAGGAAAAAGATATATACTTGTAAAAAAAAAAAAGCGAAGCACATATACCTGCAAGGCAATCTATAATATAACTATTCATTTTGTTTCTAAAATTATTCTTATTTTCCTGGAATAGAAAAAAATCTATCAAATTGAAGGTGGCATAGGCCTACTCGGTTTTTAAATCGGTGCTGTACGATCGACCAGTGGTTGAGTTTTGTGCGCAAGGTAGACTTGCTTCACACTCGCAGTGTTCACGCCACTTTGGAGAGAATAATAATTATAAGCAAAGTTTTACCATCATGCCAATTATACAGAAAGTTGAAATATTTATATTTTTTTCTGTCCTCTTTCCAAAAGAGTTGTTCAAGTTTAAGTGTCTTGTGAAAAGATAAATAGACTATCAAACAAAATAACTAATAACCAAAGGAAAAATAGATATGAATAGAATAATCAAAATACTCATTTATGTCCCTTCATTCTGTTTTCCAATGTTAAAACTGATATAAGACTTTAATGATCTTTTTGTTGCTGTTGTGTTCTTTTTGTTCTCAAAATATTTTTTATTATTATGTATTGTTTCGTTTTTTGTTTCTTTTTATTGCTGTTTTTGTTTTGTCATTGTTTTAGCTAGCTATTTCTGTAGTTCTTGTTGTTTACATTGTTGGTTTATGATAGATCAAATACTATAAAGAGTTAGTGCTTGGTTCATGTTCTTCCTTTATGATTATCAGGTGCGCTTTTTGAGGCACATAGAAACTGTTCGACCTCTGCTAGCTGCCTGGTTGCATGGGGAAATGTAATAACCTTATCGAGCGAAAGGAAATTAATAGTTGGCAGAGGACGCTGATTTGAATCATGGAAATATCAGACTCCCTTTTTCAATAATTATAAACTCACCGAGGCACCAACACAAAAATAAGAGCTTTTCGATGATTGGTTTGTGGGCTCAAGAGTTTTGAGGGGTATCAAGGCCATAATAGGAGTAGTGGACAGGGGGGGGGGTGCTGTAGAGAGACAGGAGGGGAGAGGCAGAGAGAGAGGCATACAGCCATAAAGAGGGAGAGCGATTGTAGGAAGAGAGAGAGAGATGGCATACATTTGGCCGCTCTCAATGCGCCATCATACAGACCATGTTGATGATATCTGCTTGATTGATTGCTTGATTGATCGATCGATTGGTTGATTGATTAATGGATGCGTGATTCGCATACACAAAGATATCATTTCTATGAAAATTTTTTACCACCATTATCGTTTCTCTCTCTTTCTCTCTCTCTCTCTTTCTTCTCTCTCTCTCTCTCTCTCTCTCTCTCTCTCTCTCTCTCTCTCTCTCTCTTTTAACGTCTACGGGGTTCCCTATGGAGTCCTCCACTGTTACCCACAGGGAAACAAAATTAATAAAGATCGCCAGCAATTGTGAAAGCTGTGTGAGGTCGTGATATTGGGCATAAAACTTGCCAAAGAAACATCGAGTTTGTTTTAAACCTGATGCAGAAATTCGAGGTTTGTTTCAACTGAATTAAACTTTGATACTTGCGTATTAAAATCAGATATAGTTTTCCTGGAATAATTTTCTAAATCGTGGAGACCATATTTTGTATGTCATAGGTAACCACTCTACGATAAATACATTGAAAAGGAGACAATAAAAAATAACAAACTTTTCATTTGCAGAGCAGAATGTATACATGTATAGGATGAGCCTGCTTTTTCTTACACTCTCTTCAATTGCCTTCAATGATTGCCTTTTATGGTCTCTCTTTCCAAAAACTAAGCCAAATCGTTCGACAAAAATAGGCCCGTTTTGACCTGTAAAAATACTTCACAATAACTGTCTAGACCAATGATTGGATCTTTTGATATAGAAATTGCTCTGAAGTCTTTTTCTCTATATTTCATTGCAGGTTAAAAAAAACTATTCTTCTGTCTCTCCTTTTCTGTGGAAATATTTTTTAATAGACGCATAAGAAAAATAGAGTAAAAGAT
>RQTK01001240.1:102722-110502 GCA_003991915.1 Elysia chlorotica
CCATAATTGCATGCAACCAGGGGTAGTCACCAATGAAGAGAGGGTTGTGGATCAATTGACAATAACTCAATGGAAAAGCCAAGAGGGTTGCGAGAGCGGCGGTATGAACAGTTAATCAGTAAAGGGATTCTTCTCACCAATCAGCGTAGACAACACAATAATATTATGCGCAGTGTATGCCAGTTCACTTTAATGTTTTATTTTTCTAAGATAAGTCTTCTAAATAAAACACTTATAATAATACCTTTGTTGTGGAATGGCGCAAAATCGTCCAAAACAAGTATGTGAAACCAGACAAACAAAATGAGTAAAAAAATCGCGTTTGGGTTAATGCAAAATAATAACGGTGATAGAGCTTGGAACCCCCAAAAGTACGGCATATTGTAAGAGGATAGCCACAGAAAGGTATGCAAAGTCAAAGCAAGAAAATCAAGCGGGGGCAAAAAATACAAAGAACTGATCAATAAACAAGACCTGGTTATTGTGATCTATTGCGCTTCATCACGACAGATCATGTCTGGAAAAAAAACTTATAAAAGCCGAATGGCTGGAGGCTAACACTAACTACTGAAAATGAGCTTGATCAAAGTCACAGAAAAATATGGTTACTCAGCAAGGGTTCTGCGTTTTGAAGTTTCCTGAAGAGGAATTGAGAGATATTTGGTCTGTGATCTTCTGATAAGTGTTAAAAGAAAAATTATTGTATAAAAAAAAACTCTCTGAGATAGTTGGATATACTACTAGATCGCTTTTGGCCGTAGGAAAATATCGTTTACCTCATGATATAAGAAACCTCAACTATCCCGAGCTGAGGAGGTCCAAGTGGATAAATGGACGTCTTTGTATTTAAACCTACCAGGGACAATAGCCATGCGAAGCCCCAAGACTGTCACTCAGTTGTACCTGGCCTTTTTGAAAGAAAAGGGATGGGGATCTAAATACAATGTACTTTCAAATTCAAGTAGTTTTCTTATCCAAAGTTTTTTTCTCTATCAATAAATATCTTGCAACCAGTACCAGCTTAATTTTCCTTGTTTTTTTATGTTGACGCTATGATTCCATTTCGCATCCTCTCACTCGGCACCATTTTTATCTTTATCTTATTAAGACAAACCTCTTATTATAAAAGCTAAAAGCTGAGAAGTGTTGTGAAGGTCTTGACTTCGTGACAGCGAGTCACTTGTGTCTCAATCGGTGATTGATCACTGTCCAGCACTCTCGTATAATAGCTCTACCTCATTATGGGTCAGAAGTACAACGTCGATATAGTCTACAACTTGTTAGCCTTCTTACTCGCATAGCTTAAGACGAGTCGCACGCTCGCCACAAAGTTGTACTTGTACTTACGATCCTATGTTATTCTACACGCCCGCTATTGGTCCGGTCATCAAAATTTTTTTATTTCTGGCGTTCGTTCAAAAGGTTTTATCAAAAAGTTGCTTCAAACTTGAGATATTTAAAACAAAATTTCCCAGAAAGGAAAATTAAACATAAAAGCAAAAAGTTAAAGGCCTTCAAGACTAGCAGGCTAAAATACCGGCAAATAAAATTACTGTTTTAATCGAGAAAAAAAATGGACCTTACAGACTAAACTGTAAAGGATAATGACTGTATGGGTCGTAGGTACACCTCTGTGGTAAGCTCTCAATTCGTCTTTTTTATTTTTTAAAGAGAAAAATAGACAAATATTGCTATGCCGTGACCTTATCCTCAACAATTTAATAAGAATTAGAATGCTGTATGTTTTGTTTGATCAGTTTGATTTGTTATGGGTTGTTGTTGTTGTTGTTGTTGTTGTTGTTGTTGTTGTTGTTGTTGTTGTTGTTGTTGTTGTTGTTGTTGTTGTTGTTGTTGTTGTTGTTATTGTTGTTGTTGTTGTTGTTGTTGTTGTTGTCGTTTATGGTTTCTGTGTTTACTTTTTGTTTTGTTTGTTTTATGTAATCAGATCAGATTGATCGGCACATAGTTAAAGCATTCTTGCCTCATTTGTCTCATCCGATTTATGCCAAACAATCATTTACCAGGCCTGTGTGTTATGATCGATGACCTCAATGCTTTGCTTGTATAATTCAACTGTTCGATCTCATTCGGTAATCTTCGTATATTACTCATGGGAGACGGTAAATGGAGTGGATATTGATATTGTCTGGTTTTTAGTTTGTTATTCATGTTGGCATCGCGGTCTGGATATCACTGTTGTTTGATCAGTGTGGTTGTTCTGGATTATACTCACATTAGCTTAACCTCGCCAAACTTACTGGGCCCCGTTTAACCCAGTTATAACAATGGAAAAATAAGTGTATGATGAAAAGGATATTTAATACTATTTTAGATTACTGCTCATACTCCTCCTCTTTCCCTTCTCCTTCTTCCCCTCCTCCCCATCATCATCATCATTATCATCATCATCATCATCATCATCATCATCATCATCATCATCATCATCATCATCATCATCATCACTACTATTACTACTACTACTACTACTACTACTACTACTACTACTACTACTACTACTACTACTACTACTACTACTACTACTACTACTACTACTACTGCTGCTGCTACTGCTGCTGTTTCTGATGTTGATGGAGATATCATTTAATCAAATGCATGTCAGTAACCAGTGTGTGTTATTCACAGAATTTATGATTATTCCCATTTTATAATAAATTTTAAAAAATGACTATCAGGCTTCTTTTCAGATATTCACTAATTTAACAAACAAAAAATTAAAACATATTATCACCAATGCCTCTAAATGCGAAAGAAAATCTAAAAGCGGTAATAATTCTTAGGATATCGATACAATTTACTTTTTGATGATAACAAGTAATATGTAATGAAACTTGATAGAATTTTACAACAATCACTAAACTGTATTATAGGTTGAGTTAAAAAGTGCAGCATTATTTCTTCTAATCTAGAATTTAAAGTATTGTCTTACCTGTAAGCGGCAACTCTGCTCCAGGCCTTTAAAAAATGATTTCACAATGAGGAAAATAAATCTTTCTCAAAAAGCACGACATACTTAAGATCACGGGACTTAATGGCGCTACCACAATACGATAACCGATCTTCAGTAAAGACCCCTAGGAGAAAAGAATATACAATGTATAAAGAAAAAAAAATTGACGTTGTAATGGTTCAAAGTTTACATTAAGCTTACCAGCCTGGTCTACTTGCTTGTCTGATGATGACGAATTAAATACTGATGTTTCAGAGACACTTCACCGAATTAGAACAACAAACCTAGATGAAGATCGTAACTCTTGTCCTAGATCTAAAAGCTAATTCACTGGGATGGAAATTACGGCGTTTAATCCCCCCTCTCTCCCCGAAGGCCGTCAGTCAGTTGGTTTTCTAATAACACTATTCCCTAGCAGGCAAGCACCACCTGTTGGCTTTTTTGTCTCTTCAACAATAGAGTTTTAACAATAGACGGATTTCAATTACAGAACACCAAATTGCCCAGAATCAGAACACCGCTGATTTCGTAGGCTACAGAGCTGAAACACCATTTGTTTTATGATGAGAGACTATTCAAATGAACGCATCAACTCGGATTGGCCTTTGGTGTCGTTTGTTATCACGGGATGTACACATAACGATGTGGCATGGTTTTTACTCTTCATGTAATTATCTGTTCTTGTGTAAGCGGTATTATAGGAAAATAATCCAAGTAAACTTTAGGAATCATAAATTTAGGATGTATCTTAACAGTGTAAATCGGGCAAGAAGATTTGTTCCGACACACTTGACAAACAAGGAGTTTGAATAAAACAGCCGTTTTTCCTCTCTCTCTCTCTCTCTCTCTCTCTCTCTCTCTCTCTCTCTCTCCCCCCTTCAAGACCGTCTATGACTATCTTTGTCTGTATGTAGGCCTATGTGTCTGCCTCTGCCTGTGTCTATATGTCTCTGTTTCTCTCTCTCTCTCTCTCTCTCTCTCTCTCTCTCATTCTCTCTCTCCCAACACACACTCTCTCACTCTATTTTTTCCTCTTCGTTCTATATAGTTGCATTGTATAAAAACATTTAAATATGTTAAAGTTATGTTCGTTCTATGTACACGTCAATCCTCTGCAACTGTATAAACTGCCCATTCTCTTTCCCCTCTCTCTCTCTCTCAATCTCTTTCTCACCCTCTTTTTCTCTCTTTTCCTTTAGTTTCGGTCTCTGTCTCTTCGCCACTCTCTGTTCTCCCTATTTTTCCCGCAGACGCTTCTTCGCCTTATAGAAGTCGTCTCTGGCAATTTGTTATCCTTGGTATCCACCAATACCCCTAACCCTGTCTCTTTCTGTCTTCCTCTAGGCCTACTTTCCACCTCATAAGCTAAGTATTTATCACCGCACTTAATCCTTTCTGTCATAGCTGTCTCTGACCTGTAGTGGGTCTCTATTTTTTGTATTGTTTTGTCTATTTTGTGGTTGTTTCACCCAACTGCCTCCCCCTTCTCTCTGTCTCTGTCTCTTTGTCTGTATGTCTCTCTCTGTCTCTGTCTGTCTCTGTCTCTCTGTCTGTCTCTCTCTCTCTCTGTCTCTGTCTGTCTCTGTCTGTCTGTCTGTACACTTCTATATGTCCAATATTATACTTTTACTGTATATGTCTTTATCTCCATTTTGGTCCCCCTTTGCCTCAACTCTTCATTTCACTCATCAAGCCTTACTCTTTACCGTTTGGCCTCCTTTTGGTACATCTTTCTAAACTTATCTTGAACAGAATTATATTTCTTTCTCCTCTCGTAACTTATTATGATTAAGAAGTCAAGCAGTAAATCAACTTTGCTTTTATTAACGAATCATGTTGACCTGATTCTTACCTCTTAAGCTCGCTGTCTTTGAGTTTTCCTTTTATCCCTTCTTTGTCTCCATAGCAGTATAGCACTCACACTTCAAACCTCATGTTGGGGTACTTGAACACGTTCAACATACTTCTGTGCTTTTACTTAATCTCGCTAAGGAATCACATACATACAACCACAAACCTACTAAGTAGTACATGTATTATCGAACTTCCAGGGGTCGCGTTTGTTGATATGGTTTTACTTTGAAAATATCATTTAAGATTATGTAAAAATTCCTCCTATTTTTAGTTGCTGATAAAGTCAGTTATGTGAATTTTTAATGAAGGAATTGAAAAAAAAAAGATTCTCGTGTGGTGAAAAATAACCAAAATCAAAACCACAGAAATAAACGGAAAAAAACAACAAACAAACAGAAACAAGCATATTAATTTTCAATATAATAACCTAGAAATTCATGTCAGAGGTCTACGTATCTTATCATCTCTCTATCTCTCTTTCTCTCTCTTCTCTCTCTCTCTCTCTCTCTCTCTCTCTCTCTCTCTCTCTCTCTACTTTTGTCTCTCTCTCTATCTCTTTTAGTCTGGATCACCCGCACTCTCTCGTCCACCCTTCTTTCTCTTTATCCCCTGTTATCTATTCTTTCACGCCGCTGTTCTTCCTTTCAGGTTTCGCTCCATTGTTTAGCTAGATTAAACGACTAGCTACAGTACAATTTTTTTTCTAATTCACACCAAGCACACACAATGCGACCTGGTCAAGTGCCTTTGGGTGTTGGGTGAGTAAACATCCCGGGCTGCCTGGTCCTGTCAAGCTCCGGTCTGACAGGAAACAGGTCCTAACCACGTCGAGATCTAGACCCAACTTGAACAGTACAAGCTGTAAGCTTACTAAGAAGAAGTACATAATCACAGTCTTTATACACATTACAAGCCTATGTCTAGTGCCGTACCCAATGTATCTGTTAGGATAACTTTAGACACATAGCCAGATTAGTCTACACTGTAGAAAAGAATCCACGGTACCACAATTATAAGTGAAAATATACGGAATAAACATAGATGTTTGAATACTCGAAGTAAATATCATGATTATCATCATCATCATCATCATCATCATCATCATCATCATCATCATCATCATCATTATCATCATCATAATCATCATTGAGTTGATTAAAAAGTATATTCTTTCAATAGCCGTCTACTCCACTAAAGAATCCTTTGCAATTTAATAATCCTCTTTGTTATTAACATTTGACAACTACTATATTTTGTGCCTTTCATATAAAAAAAATATTACGCTATAGATATTATAACCATTACCAAAGTATGCGCGTGTTTTTTTAATTGACAGCCGCGATATTTTATTTGTACAAGACAACATCTTTTACTTGATTTGTTACAGACATCGGCAATCAATTTTCCTCAATGTCTTTCTGTTATCAGTTGCCTTGATGAACGAATTGATATGGGTTTATGTTCTCACTGAGTAACTATTCAGACGGCCCCTCTCCTTTTCTTTCCAGTTATTTTTCCGTACTATAATGTTTTTTCTACTCCACCTGCTCTGTATATAAAAACAAAATGAAATAAAAAGACCACAAATAAAACACAAAGAAACAATAAGAACATATGGAGTCATTGATTTTTTTTTTTAACTTTGGCCATGCAAAACGGACAAAATATAGAAGAATTGTCTCAAATTGAAGAACCAACGAACATTTCGCAGCGTGACCGAGGGAAGAAACATAAATGCTTTTCCTTCGTGGTGAAACAAAATTGATGGGAAAGCACCGCATCGATCATGTGTCATCTCTGGCGGATCTGTCTCCCAGTCTTTATCATTCGCGTTAAATTGTCTCAAACAAATAGCAGAGATAAAACAAAAGAGGAGAAAATAATGAAAATGTGTCTCGTCAATTTTTTCATGCTGATCAATGGTGGAAAAACAAAACTTCACAAAAAATGGAGAAAGTATAATCAATTTTACAACTTGGATGTTCTTTTTTTTTTTTTTTTAATCGAATTAAAACGAAGCTGAGGTACTTTATCAATCAGTAATAATAAATCGTGAGAAATAAAATTGACTTAACAAGTATAGTAAACTGTGACCAGCAACATAATGTCAAAAAAATTACGTTTGAGATTGAGCATCTGCTGTGAGGGACACGATAGCTCAGTCTTTAAAGCGCACGGCTTCTTATCAGAACTCCCCGGTTCGAATATCCATGAGGGCACGTTTGTTCCTATCTATATATGATAGATCGATTTTTTTAAATTAGTGTATCCTGCTCTGTCTGAGGATTAAGTGTACATTTATCGGCAAGGGCGAATTGTTTATGATCTTAGTCTTGAGGTTCTGTGATGTTTCTTAATGATCGACGTAACAAACGAAAAGGGTGGAACCAAGCCTGAGACTGCCGTGTTCAGTTCATGGACTGTTTCTAAATCAAACTTATAACCTGACGACAGTACGAGAGCCAGCAGCGGTTAAATTGTTTGTTTTGTCTTGGTGTATATGCTTTTAATTATATACAATGGCAGCGCAATGATTGAAACATGGCAAAATTCAGAAATTAACAGGTAAAACTTTGTAAAGCTCAATAGATTAACTTTCATCGGCTCTATAATAATATTATTGTCTTCATACTACATTTAACTCAATACGACACTGTATAATGAAAGAGATAATATCGGCAATGGTGACGACGACTAGATTATAATAAATTTATGAAAATATAATAATTATTTCATCATAGATGTCAGTTTTCTTATACACATGTCACTACCATCACCACAACTACCACCACTACATTGTATTAATGATGCTACCACTGCTGCTCCTACTACTACTGGTTCGTCTGCTTCTACTACTACTTCTAATACAACAGCTACTTCTACTACTACTACTACTACTACTACTACTACTACTACTACTACTACTACTACTACTACTACTACTACTACTACTATCAC
>RQTK01001240.1:110843-129585 GCA_003991915.1 Elysia chlorotica
CTACTACTACTACTACTACTACTACTACTACTACTACTACTACTACTACTTATTTTATTTCCTGTAGGCCAAGTAGAAGGTAAGGTTAAATTAATTTCGGTAATGACAACACTCGGCTAATTGTGAGAGAAAGAGAGAGAGAGAGAGAGAGAGAGAGAGAGAGAGAGAGAGAGAGAAAGAAAGAGAAAAAGGATAGAGAAGACAAAGAAAGAGAGAGAGAGGGGGAGAAGACAAAGTAAATAGTGAGGGAGGGGGACAAGAAGGGGGGAAGGAGAGAGAGAGAGAGAGAGAGAGAGAGAGAAAGAGAGTGACAGATCTACTCTTGTGATATCTAAATCATGAGTAGGTGCTAACATGTTGAATCGCTGTTAACTGAGATGACGAGAGAACGAAATAGATCCAAAACATACAATCAAAATTAAAATTAAAAATTAAAAAAATATTATGATAACTGAAAGGCTCTGTAATGACTGGTGGGGTAGGTCATAATATATTATGACAGTTATCCGTCGTCTAAAGAGGTTTCGGATATTTCGCTCTCGCTTGTTTTAATAAATGTAGGTGAAAAATCAAGGCTTACCACTGTTTAGTAACGTCCAACTTGAATTTCATGTTTTGATTATTGTCAATTATATTGTAATGCTGTGATAGGGAATGGGATACGCCTATGTTGTTTGAAAGTTAAAATACAGTTAAACTTACCATTATAGGTATTCACCAAGAAGTATGTAACTAAGTAGAGTCATATAAATCTCCACTGCATATTTTAGTCAGCTCATCGAGCAATGTGAATTCATAATGTTAGACAGTCCAAATTGATCCAACATTTTAAAGATAACATTAAAAGAGCAAACAGTGCGTTTATTACAAAATGTCTCTACGGCGTTTTTGCATGTTAAATAAGACTCATTTCTCCCAACAAAATGGACTTTTTTTTTGTTTTTTGTTTTCTTTTTGTTTGTTTTTTTGAAAACATAAATGTATTCCCTAATTCCCTATAGCTTGATTGAAAAGGAAAAATAAAAAAAGGTTGTGTGTTAGCGAGGTACCGGTTTTTAGCTAAAATAATAATAAAGCTAAACAGGATATACATGCAACTGTTGTGAATAAAACAAATAATGCATGCAAGTATCTGTGGGGTTTTTGTTGTTGTTGCTGTACAGAGTAGTTTGAAATCTATGAGCTATTATAGCAAAAAGAAGAGAAAGGTCTGTGTATCTATCAAATCTTAAAAATCGAAATCACCAAAAAGGCACACAAAATCACTATAAATATAATTGAAATGTCACGTGCATGAAAACGAGGTCAGGCGTATAGATTTTCTTAAGATAATTGGTTAACAGCTTCAAGGAGAGATAAGTAGATTGATATGTCGATATACCAAGAGCCAGAGAGAAAGAACAGATAAAGAGAGAACAAGAGAGAGGGAGGGAGAGAAAGAAAAGGGAGGGGGAGGGGTCCGGTACGGCTAGAGATATGCGGAGAGGTGATCGACAGATAGATGTAGAAAAAGTCTAACCCAACAGGTATTGAGAAAAGAGAGTATCTTAGAGAAAAGCAAAATGAATGTATAAGGCAACAGAGAAAGAAAGAGGAGAAAAAGTATAGAGTATGGAGAAAGAGAGGGGAGCTGTAGAGAGAAAGAAACGCCTTGCAAATAGAGACATAAAAATACATAACCACCGAGTGCTAAAACACCAACGGTAACCTAAATGGTGATTATACAAAAAGTGCTGTTGTTATAATCATAACTGTTTACCTTACTGCTACTTCCTACCATTGCCGTAGACATAAATGTGACAATTTAGTGCAGGTTCATGTCCTAACAAGCGTGGTTAGTCCTCTGGATTCAGAGCGGGAGGTCCACGATTCGAATCTCAACTGGTGTCCTGTCGCTGTAAAGGTTTCTTCGGAAAGCTCACTTTTATGCCTTAATCTCAAAAAGTTAAAGAGAGAGAGAGAGAGAGAGAGAGAGAGAGAGAGAGAGAGAGAGAGATGAAAGAAAGAGACAGACAGACAGACAGAGAGAATGTCTGTGCGCCTCGCCGATTCTTCGAAAACAGTCCAATTCGATTTTCATGCAGAGTGAACAATGTCACAAAGGTAATGCTAGAGAGAAGTTTACAACATTTGTCAAATACAGTCATTTATTGTTCTTGTTCTTATATTTCCTATCTACCCTCTTACACATAGGAAGTTAACATTGTTTGCAAGACAGTAGTGTCATAATATTCCACGCGCAGCCTTGCCGGTTAACGCAAAAGATGGGTCTTGTACAAAAAAAAATTCTTATCTAGCAACGCTCACAAACTGTAACAGATCTCCTTCGTTAAAGTAATATAATTGGCAAACTCGAAAAATATCGGTTGCGGCTTTCCAGTGTCATAACAGCATGGGCCTAACACCAGGGAGAGATGTAATCTGAGCCCTAAAGCTTGAGTGTGTCTGTGATACCACAGTGATAACATGAACAGCAGGTCCCTGGTACGTAGGCCTATCGCGATATCACTGACACAGATGGCGGACTCATGGTTAAGCTATTGTCCTTTAGGGACCGTCCAAATAATTATAATCTTACATACTGAGGGTGGGAATGTGGGCCATTGGCTGTTGTAAGAATAAACAAGGGGAAAACATGTGCAATAAAGATTGGGGGGGGGGGGGGGGGGTCAAAAGGTTCCAAAATTGGTGTAAGATTTTATTTGAATGGCTCCGGCTTCCCCTTAGATTATGAGTTGAGAGGAAACAAGGTTAGTATACAATACGCCAGGTTAAAACCTTCTTTAGTCTGTTTTTTTTTCTTCTACGATCTTCTTTTAAAAATAATACTTCTTAGATTCATTTAAAAAAGGACATGGTGCACATTTCGACAGGTTCGTCGCAGTGATGACAGCGCAAGAGTAACTTATCTAAACATACATACTATCTTTATCAACAAAGGGAATATCCGCAGAAGAAAAAAAATTGGTGGAAAGGTGTTAGAAGTATGTTCAATTGAAAAAAGGAGTTTCCTAGAATTTTTAATGATCTTTTTTTTAACGACCATAAACAAATGCATGGTTTTCCCCTATTTATCTTTGTATTTAAATGTTTTACTCGAATTATATCGCTGTTGTTGTTTTTTTTTATGAAAAGAATGCAATTTTAATATGTTTGATATCGGCATGAACATCTTTCACGAATTTGATGAGTTCTTACTCTTAGTGGATCACTTTTATCAGTCTTTGTTGGACACAAGTACAATTTAAATTCCCGCTTATTTTTTTTTTTTCATTTTTCCTCAAAAGAGTGCGTGATCAAATTTGGTGATAGAATGACTGTTTATCCATTTCAATTGTTTGATAATATTGAATCATTATGTTGTGTCTTTAACTCTTCGAATATGTTTTATTGTGTAAAACAAAACAAAAAAGAATGACATCTTCTCTTAACATTTTTTTCCTCTTTAGATTTTCTAAAGTTTGTAAAATTTTGTTTTCTTCAATCACTACACAAATTTCACAAACATTAAAACCAACTAATAGTATGAGTCATATGGATTCACAGTTATAAACACAGAGAGTGTTGTTGTTGTTGGGTTGGTTTAACGTCCAACAGCAGCACTATATAGGCTATATTGTGGACGGGCCCCAAGACGGACGTATGACAATTTTATGTGCTGCCACACACGAGACAGGGCGGGGATACCATGACTCCTGTCTCAGCCGGTCACATTATACTGACACCGACCCAACCAGTAGGGAACGCAACAGCCAGGATTCGAACTCGGGACATTTTGCGTCGGAAGCCGATGTTCTACCCCTGGACCACCGCGCCCCCCACACAGAGAGTGAATATAGACAGAAAAAAAGATAGATAAAGATAAATACATGTAGATAGAGAAAACCTAACGGCACCATAGTCCATCTCTCCATTCAACATAAATCAAGCTTCCTCCTCACATATGTAGGCCCATGTTGTGATGTCTTTTTAGATAAAACAAAAGGACATAAATACATGTAATTACATGGATAGCGACAGGGATACAGTTTTTTTCCAAAATAAAACAGCATCAGCAAATACAAAATTGGTCAAGGTCTGCACAAAATAAGACACGAATATATACATGTACAAGAAATTAAAAAAAAAAACCTGATCTATAAATCGCAGCATGAGGTGTGATTATCGTGACCATGACAACGACATAGCGTAAAAACGTGACCATGACAACGACATAGCGTAAAAAATGGGAGACAAGTAAACTAAGGGAGGTAACCTTTGATAAATAAACTTCGGTAAGTCTAGGCACGATTGCTCTCTTTCAATGCTCTGTCACTGACAATGCAAGAGAGAAAACTCAGCCATACTGACGATTCGCCTCCTGTGTCCATAGCAACCAATTCATGCTGGCTCTGTTGCAACATATCCATATTAAGTACTCACGTATTTTGCTGACCATCAGACATCTTCTCCATTGAATGTTTAAACAGGCAATGAAATGAGATCTCTCTCTCTTACCAATTGATCTGGTACAAAAAAGTGCCGCTTTTAAAAATATATCTAAAAAAACAATATGTTTGTCTTCATTATTTGCCTTCATGAGAAAACAATCTTGAATTTATAAAGGCTTATTTTTAATCGCATAAGTATTCATTTGGAAATGTGCTTAAATTTTTATGTATCAACACACAGCATAGCAATAGCATAGGGAAATACCAGTTATTATTTGTATCCCAAACTGAACATTGAGAACACCTCTTGCTGTATCCAGAAGATCTGTAAACTTTACTACTTAGTTAGTTCAGTCCTTTGTTGAAGGGGGGGGGGCGCTGGTTGTTACCAAAGATTTTGTCAGGACACGTTTGGGAACCTTAGTTAGCGTGCATATCGCCAATGATTTATATATACTTATTTGACCTAAAATAATAAATTAAACTTGCTTAAATGTTATTTCAAAAATCATACATTTTAGATAACCATTCAAACCAACTAACGGTATGAGTCACATGGATTCAATTATAAACACAGAGAGTGAATATAGACAGAAAAGATAGACAGATAGATAGATAGATAGATAGATAGATAGATAGATAGATAGATAGATAGATAGATAGATAGATAGATAGATAGATAGATAGATAGATAGATAGATAGATAGATAGATAGATAGATAGATAGATAGATAGATAGATTTGACAGATAGATAGATAGAAAGATAAAAAGATAAATAGGTAAAGATACGTATAGGTGGTGGCATACGCCACAACCAACAGAAGTGTTGAAACAAAGACAAATGCATATTAAAGAAGAAGGAATTGGGCATAGTCCACCAACAAGGAGACACAAAAAAGTTTGCACGGGGTAAGAACTAGACATGAAAATAGACATCAGATTTGTACAGTTGTTTTTGTTGTCATAAACAAAAATTACAAAAAAAACAATCAAACCTACAAACATGGGCACACACACACACACACACACACACACATGAATACTGTATTTGAAATAAGATGACAAAAATCCAGATACTGTTCCAAACATTTAATATATTCCAATACAGAGTTATAATACAAAGTAAGGGTATTTACAAAGTACAACAAACAACACCAAATGATCTTTAACCCTATATCGTCCTCCAATACAATGAATCTTCTCCTCATATACATGTAGAATATGTGAAATAGGTCACAATCAGGAGCAAAACAAAAACAAAACAACGCACACACATAAAAAACGGAGGCTGCTTAAAGACAATAGCAAAAAAGATCAGGTTTTCTCAAAACCATGCAGGAACAAAAATATTCACCTGATGTATAAAACATACCAGACGAATAATTAGAGCAAACAGCCTGATAAACATAACGCAGCAAAAAACGAGGTGGTGATGGAGATGAGGATGACGAAAATCATAGGATCAGTGTGAAACGCAGAAAAGTAAGGTTGTGATTTTAATGTTGTTATCACACTTACAGGCAGTTCATGAATGAATAGCTATGCCGATCTTCCAAAATGTAGTCAAGAAGGCACGAATCTGCACCAGATCTGGCTTAAATACCAGCCCGTCCTCACAGGCCAGAAAAGGAAGCCACATCACCCAGCCTAGTGTGATCGGTTGACGGTGGAGGCGTGGCCTAGATGGCGCAGCTGCGCTCAGGATGGGCGTTGTTTTAAGGCGTGGTTCCTTCAGAGGGCTGACTATTGGCTGGAGGACCAGAGAGGGCGTGTCCGAGCGGCCAGGTGTGCTGGTCATCATGGACTCATCTACAGTGCTGGCGATGGCGGCTCCTTCCCCTTCAAGATCGTCAAGGGTGCGGGATCGATTCTGCTCTGATGCGACAAGGTCCAGGGAGGACAGGCGCTCTCCCCGTAATCAGCAATAGATCGTAGGACGTCAACCTCAACGATCATGGTCTTGGCGGGTTTGGCGGATCTTCGCTTGGGTGCAGCAGGAGGTTCGGGGATGTTGCTGGAGGAGGAACAAAAGAGGAGACGTCGTTATTAGCTTCATTCAAAAGAAAGGAAGAAATTATGTATTGGTGAATGTATTAACGAGTTAGAATTATTGTATAGATTCAATAATTTAAAGATAAAGAGATAGGGTATAGGGGCACAAATAGATTGACACTGAAAAGGGTCATTAATACAAATATAGGTTGATATCATCAACTTTAAGCGTCATCGGTTACGATAGTTGCTGCCCCACTTGATGTTCTGTCCACAATAAGACGCCATCTGTTCCTGCCCTGACTGTCGTAGGTGATGCTTTGCAAATTAAGGCCCAGACTCTTCTTGATATTTTCAAAGTATGATGTTGGTGGTCTTCTCTTTTTGCGTATGGACTGGGTTCAGTCTTGCAGGACATTTAGCATACATTGATTGTTTTGAGCACGAGTTTAGGGCTTCCAATCTCCTCCAAATCGCTCTTGTTGGTTCTCTTGTCTGTCCATTTCACAGTAAGCTTCAGTACAGCCACATTTCTCCTGCCTCTCTTCTTTTCATCTGCTTGCATCTATCAGGTTGTGATACATATATCAATAGAAAGTCAAATATAGGGAATCATATACATAAACATAATACATGTAGATTGTTAGGTGGAATAGAAGTTTGGTAGATGATTAAGACACCAGACATACTTGTCTCTCATATAGACAGGTGATAAAATGAGCGAACAACTATGTAGTACAGTGTGTATGTTGATTCAAAAAACAAAACATTCCTGTAGAACAGTACTCCTAAACAAATAGGGAATCGTTATAAACAACTATATAGAACGAGATACAGAATAATTAACAATTATATTGAAGGAAATACAAAATAATGAACAATTATATTGAAGGAAATACAAAATAATGAACAATTATATTGAAGGAAATACAAAATAATGAACAATTAAAAATGGAAAAACAATAGCAAAGAAGGTGAGTGAGTGAGTGAAATTGTTTTTACGGCATGTCAGCACGGTAACGTTTTTGTGCCCATGATATCCTAAGCCAATTAATACATTATACTAGTAGCATAGGTGACTCCTGTATATCTCTGAGTGTGAAAGCAAACAAATTGTGAGTGAGTGAGTTTGATTTTACGAAACATCAGCGCATTAAAGTGTGGTCGCTCTGTGGAAAAGTTCAGTCTCTTCTGTTCAGCGACAAGGCTGCCAAGTCTATAATCCGACCCATCCCAAACAGGTTTCTACAGATAAACACTTTTGCTGATAGATTCCTTGAGCTTTGCGATGCCATTTGGATTTATTATTCAACATTCCTGACACTGGACGAAAGAAAATTGCTGGTAAGGTGAAGGCTGTGCTTGATAGATCGGAAGTGCCTGAAGATAAATGCCCACAGTTGTGGAACCTTTTGAAGCTACAAAGGAAACAGGCGAAAACAGACACCAGCAGCGAGAGAAAGGCAAGGATTCTGAATGCTATGTTCAATAACAAAACTGACACACTGCCTGTGTTTAACCTTTACAAAGATATAACTGAACAGATCGTGCTCTTTACCAAGAAGCATCAAGCTGCTATGACACAGATGCATGACTTGCATAACGATCTTTTTAGAATCACTAAAGAGTTTTTTTGCTGGATTCATGGTGCCAGAAGCTATTCCAGAGTGCAGTGTCAAGCACCTAATAGAACTGGATTTTGAGGACAAAGCAGAAAGACAGGGAACTTGGGGTTGGGAAGTAATGTGTACCCATGCTCCAAATATGCCTAAAAGAGCAAGAAAAGAACTTCGAGCTAAAGAATTTTTTTCTTTTCACTAAGACAAGCATACATGGCAGCTTCCCATGACCTGAAAAATTACCACTGGACAACAGAACATTGACCCTCCTGTCCTATTTGATCCCTGGGCTACAGAGGAATGTTAGTAAAACTGTGGCAGCCTTCACAGATCTAGCTCAGAAGCTACCAAACGTCTTCACTTCATCAGAGACATGAATGTTCGACGAAGAAACCAGGGCACACACAGTGGATGATGTACTTTCTCGGATGGTTGTCAATGAGGAGGACTCCCACTTCAGGTTGGATAGAGATTGAAGGGTTTATATTATGAACAGAAGGAAAGTAGGTCTACCAAAATATCAAATTCTCAGCCAATTGGTTAAAGCATTGATCTCTGTTTTTATCGGACCCATTCTTGAAAGCAGCTTCAACATTGCGGGTGACATGATAGAGCCTCACAACCCACAATTTCGAATCTTTGGCCATTATTAAATCATCATTGTCATCATATTAACAAAAGGCTGTCACTACCAACATCACACAAAAAATGAAGTATGATGTTAGTTGTTCTTTGGTGTTCAGCCCAAGACCAGCCTGTGAAGTCCATGAAAAGATGGGCTTCTTGATAAAGAAACCCAAACTTAATTAGTCTGACAGTGCTACTGTAAAGTAACTAGACTGTGGTAGGACACTGCGTGTACATATTTTAATGTGCTAGTCTGATAGGACAACTGGTTGGTTCATAATTTCTATTTGGTACAAGGATGGATCATTACAGTTAAAATCTCTGAAGGCATGGATGACTGGTCAGTCCTATTGCAATGTGCATACATTTTATTATCAGGTTTGATAGTTATTTTGAAACTAAAAAGAATTAGATACAAACCTTCTCCTGAATTTGATTTAGCACCTGTTAATCACCATGGGATATGGGATAATACTGAGCAACATTAGCCAAAAGAAACAGGTGAGATATTGTTATTATCAGGTTTGATAGTTATTTTGAAACTAAAAAGAATTAGATACAAACCCTCTCCTGAATTTGATTTAGCACATGTTAATCACCATGGGATATAGGATAATACTGAGCAACATGAGCCAAAAGAAACAGGTGAGATATTGTTATTATCAGGTTTGATAGTTATTTTGAAACTAAAAAGAATTAGATACAAACCTTCTCCTGATTTTGATTTAGCACCTGTTAATCACCATGGGATATAGGATAATACTGAGCAATATGAGCCAAAAGAAACAGGTGAGATATTGTTTGACCACAAAGAAACAGAAGAACACCAGCTTTAATTAACTTACAATAAGTTTCAGATCAGTAAAATCTATAGGCTATATTGGATTAAGTATGATATAAATATATATACTACACACACACACACACACACACACATAAATATATATATATATATATATATATATATATATATGTGTGTGTGTGTGTGTGTGTGTGTATCTTTCTTTAAAGAAAAACATGCACCTCAACTAACGAGGATCTTAGATCACATTATTAATTTTTTTTTAACTTGTTGCCTATCATGAACATTATTTAGCTTGCAAAAGAGCAATGATTGGTTCAAAAAGGGTTTCCAATTCTCTCTTTATCATTTTTTCAATGGATCTGAAAAAAAGCACTGAAAAAATGACTCCAACTGACACACTAGAAAAGGACAAAAGAGGTGGCAGGCAAAGTGATGCAGATATATATTGAAAGAGATCAGCTAATTCTGAAAGAAATATATCAGATCACATTGATCGATTTCCAAGAGTTGAATCTCATTATTGTCAAGAAAGTCCCACAAGGGAATATGTTAGCTCTGAACTAATTATCAAGATGCGCATGTACAACATGTTTATTCAAAAGTGAATCCCTAGCCTCATGACCTACAAGAAAGTGCTTAAGACTAAAATAAAAATGTGTCCATCCACAACCCCAAAAAGGACCAGTGCTTGCTGTGCATCAACTACTTGAAAGGAACGGAAGAGATGAAGTTAACTCTGGAAATGTACAAAACTAAAAGAAAAAAGAAAAGTCAAGAAAATAAAAGATCAGTGCAAGAAAGCTGCTACGGGTGCATTATAGTGGCTCGACTTGTAGAATACTTTGCATGGATGCTGCTTTGTAACCATTAGCTCCATGATGTTGCTCCATCCACCAAAACCATTTTTCTGGGAACCTGATGCCTTTCCAGACTCCAAAATCCTGTTCTTTAGAAAGCCCTTTGAGGTCCAGAAAGTCTTTGAGTTCCTCTTATAAAAGAGAGAGCTTTCCATGGATATGCCTATAGGAAGATAAATAACCTGCTGAAAGTCAAAACTAGCACACAGTATTTCTTTGTCTTCCGTAGCAGCTTTCTTGCACTGATCTTTTATTTTCTTGACTTTTCTTTTTTCTTTTAGTTTTGTACATTTCCAGAGTTAACTTCATCTCTTCCGTTCCTTTCAAGTAGTTGATGCACAGCAAGCACTGGTCCTCTTTGGGGTTGTGGGTGGCGAAGAGGCTAGAGGGACCAGACTTCCGGTCCACCTAGACACAGAGGCTAGCTAGACCAGAGTTTTGGTCCACCTAGACACAGAGGCTAGCTAGACCAGAGTTTTGGTCCACCTAGACACAGAGGCTAGCTAGACCAGAGTTTTGGTCCACCTAGACACAGAGGCTAGCTAGACCAGAGTTTTGGTCCACTCATAGATATAAATAAGTTATAACGTCTTTGGGTCCACTTAAACAGAGGCTAGCTAGACCAGAGTTTTGGTCCACCTAGACACAGAGGCTAGCTAGACCAGAGTTTTGGTCCACCTAGACACAGAGGCTAGCTAGACCAGAGTTTTGGTCCACTTAAACAGAGGCTAGCTAGACCAGAGTTTTGGTCCACCTAGACACAGAGGCTAGCTAGACCAGAGTTTTGGTCCACCTAGACACAGAGGCTAGCTAGAGAGTTTTGGTCTAGTTAGGCTAGATCTAAAGCTAGATCTAGACCAGAGTTGTTATGGTCCACCTAAACACAGAGGCTAGGGTAGACCAGGAATTCAGTTCAGATAGACATAAAGGCGAGTGAGACTGGAAAATTTTAGGCCTATTAAATTACTTTTTCAAGATTTTCAGGATCGAGATAGAGCTCTTAATACGTATCTAGATTTCATAACAAAATCTGTAAACTTCATTTGTTGTTTAAATTAGCGTGCACATTCTCTATGATTTTCTCTATTGCAGATTTTTAGGATCTATAGAACACATAAATTCCTCTAATGCTCTACAGTACAGAGACCAGTACCAACATTTCTCATGGGCCAAATTCTTCAGACTACAGGTGGAAATCAGACTTTTTTTTCGAATTAGCGCTTTTCAGTTCATGTAATAAGTCTCTAATAGTAATATATGTCGTATAGTCCTATATGGGTGGAATTAGTGGTCTCCAAATCACCTGCTAAGGTTATACTTTTGAAAACTTTCTCGTCTTAGATAAATCTAGCAGACATCCTGCAACAAGCAACCCTCCCCTTCGCCCGTTTCACGTTGCTATCCGTATCAATACAGATTTGCTACTACATGTAGCACTTAATTGTTAAATGCAACTGCTTCCTTCTTGATTTGTTTGCACAATGATCACCCTTCTTGGGCGGTGATTGGCATTGCTTGCTGAAATCAGAAATACTTCGAAATACGAGTCTGATTCTAACAAAGCCAAAGAGAAAAAAAAAAACAACTATCATCTTGCAAAATTCGGTTTATGAGAAATTCGAATAATCAGACTTAGGTTTTTGAGGTTACCACTGTATTTTCTCCCTTCTTTAGTTGGACGTTCTTTATTTTTATTGATATTTATTCTTGAATTAAAATATTGGTTTTAAGTTTAAATAACCCTCTCCCTCTATTTTTCTTTTTAAGATAGAGAAAGAAAAAAAATAGAGAGGACAGGCAGATATAAAGACACGCAGACAGAGAGACAGAGACATTCATATTTAGCATAAAAACATATTTCAGCTAACCATGATTTAGTTAAAACAGGAAAGATGAACAATTATTACCAGGAGAAAAATCATGGTTTATTTGTGTATATATATATATATATTACATCTGTAATTCTACAAAGGCATACATCCAAATTTCAGTTGACGTTTAGTAAGAAAAGAAATGTTTTCATTTTATATCCTATACATGTACACATATTATGTATAAAAAAGCATTACCAGTATTATGTGCCACCCAACATATCAATAACTAACCAAACTATGATTTCACTTTTCAATAGAAATCAAGCATGTACCCAAACTTAAATAACGTGTGTAGAAACCAATATAATAAGTAATTGTCACTTGTACAATATATACCAATATTATAGAAACAATAAAAAGTTTGCAGTTACCATATATTATAATGAACAAGTGAAAATTTAGCAGTTACCCTATCAACAGGTATGATATATAAATGTAACATACATCATAAAAGTCAAATGCGAAGCAGTTATTCAAAATAATAAAATTATATATCCATTTCATAATCCATGATGCACAATTAAAATATGAAGCAGCTGATTTTAATCCCACACATAATCTTTATGTGCCAACTATCATGAATAACTAACCAAAACTATGATTTCAATAGAAATCAAACATACCCATAGTTATAACTGGTGTGTAGAAACCAATATAATATTAATAATAACTAATTGTCACACATACAATAAAAACCACATATTATTCTTTGCAAACAACAAATAAAAAATTTCAACTACCCAAATGATTGAATAAGTGAAAAGTTAGCAGTTACCCTATTAACAGGTATGAATGAACACACAATATACATAAATGTTACATACATCATAAATGTTAAATGCAAAGCAGTTATGCAACATAATAAAATTATATATCCATTTCATAATTCATGATTTGCATGATGCACAATGAAAATATGAAGCAGCTGATTTTAATCCCACACATAAGCAATGAAACCATTGATGACACACATCACAATCAATCCACTCCATCAGAGAACCACCTTCACACAGATCCTTGTCCAACTCCTCTTTACCACATACACCACATATATCTTCCTTCATAGCTCCTACTGTCTTCAAGCGTTTGTCTTTCGGCAGAAGCCGGCACTTTGTTTGCTTCCTCTTTCTATTACATGTAACACCTGCTCCCCTTGGCCTCCCCTTCGTCTTTGCCCTCTCAAATTTTCCAAAACTATTTTTTTTATCTCCATAGCATATGGACACTCGATCTCCAAATGAATGAATTTCAGCAGTTGTTTGTAAGAATGAAAAATTCACACCAGGTGCCTCCTTCTCATAACGCAAACCAACTCCAACATCATCTCCACCAACTGTATCCATCTCTTGAGGCATTGTCTCATTAACTGTAACATCAACCTCAACAACTCTCTTCGTCTCTGGGTTCAACCCAACTCCAACATCATGTCCACCAACTGTATCCAACTCTTGAGGCATTGTCTCATTAACTGTAACATCAACCTCAACAACTCTCTTCGTCTCTGGGTTCAACCCAACTCTAACATCATCTCCATCAACTGTCTCCATCCCTTGAAGCACTTCCTCAACTAGAACAATACCTCTCTCCACCTCTGGACATACCAGCGCATCTCCAATTTTATTATCACCACCTACCTCAACGATGACATCCATCTCTTGAGGCATTGTCTCATTAACTGTAACATCAACCTCAACAACTCTCTTCGTCTCGGGGTTAAACCCAACTCTAACATCATCTCCATCAACTGTCTCCATCTCTTTGAAGCACTTCCTCAACTAGAACAATACCTCTCTCCACCTCTGGACATACCAGCGCATCTCCAATTTTATTATCACCACCTACCTCAACGATGACATCTTCCTCACCAACTGTTATCCCATCCTGACTTATAACCTCAGTATCTTCTACAAAATCATCTACACCAACTCCGCGACCTACTCTCTTTTGAGACTGCATATTTCCTCTCCATCTCTACCATGTCATCTGCAAATTCCAGCACATCTTCAATCTCAACATCTTTATCTTCTCTCCACATAGCAATTAATTTCCTGACAGTTCTCATGCGTTTCTCAAAGACCAGCTGACCACACCTAACTCCAACAGCGACCAATTCCCGACAGGCCTCCTTCAATGTCATCCTCTTCTCCCACTCTGACCTCTCTCTACTAGCACTGATGACATCAATTTCAGCACTCACTACACCCCCATCACTTTCCCCCTCTCCCTCAAAACATCTCAACAATCTCTCCTTCAAATATCGCTCTGGAACATTTGCTAAAGGACTAATATTTTCATATTGACAGTAAGCCAAAATATGCCAACATGGTAATTGTTTTTCTACATAGTGCAGGCACTGGCATGAGTCACCAACAGAGTAATATATTTCCTCCCCATTGTTTGAGACAGCCAAGGTCTTTGAGTCTGCATCGTATGCAACAACTTGCCCATGGAGCTTATTTAACTGTTTCTTGATTTGCTCACAAGCATATGGGGTAAGTTTTGCATATGATGCAGACAGAATCTCTTTGGCTGCCTCAAATTGAGGACGAAATACCTTACTCCGCAGTTGTAATTCCTGAAACTTTCTCCTCACCTGCTTTTCAGTGCTTTTATGGTATGCAAGCAGGGAGAGGCATTGTCTCATTAACTGTAACATCAACCTCAACAACTCTCTTCGTCTCTGGGTTCAACCCAACTCTAACATCATCTCCATCAACTGTCTCCATCCCTTGAAGCACTTCCTCAACTAGAACAATACCTCTCTCCATCTCTGGACATACCGACGCATCTCCAATTTTATTATCACCACCTACCTCATCGATGACATCTTCCTCACCTACTGTTATCCCTTCCTGACTTATTACCTCAGTTTCTTCTACATCTACACCAACTCCGCGACCTACTCTCTTTTGTAACTGCATATTTCTCTCCATCTCTACCATGTCATCTGCAAATTCCAGCACATCTTCTATCTCAACATCTTTATCTTCTCGCCACATAGCAATTAATTTCCTGACAGTTCTCATGCGTTTTTCAAAGACCAGCTGCCCACACCTTACTCCAACAGCGACCAATTCCCGACAGGCCTCCTTCAATGTCATCCTCTTCTCCCACTCTGACCTCTCTCTACTAGCACTGATGACATCAATTTCAGCACTCACTACACCCCCATCACTTTCCCCCTCTCCCTCAAAACATCTCAACAATCTCTCCTTCAAATATCGCTCTGGAACATTTGCTAGTGGACTAATATTTTCATATTGACAGTAAGCCAAAATATGCCAACATGGTAATTGTTTTTCTACATAGTGCAGGCACTGGCATGAGTCACCAACAGAGTAATATATTTCCTCCCCATTGTTTGAGACAGCCAAGGTCTTTGAGTCTGCATCGTATGCAACAACTTGCCCATGGAGCTTATTTAACTGTTTCTTGATTTGCTCACAAGCATATGGGGTAAGTTTTGCATATGATGCAGACAGAATCTCTTTGGCTGCCTCAAATTGAGGACGAAATACCTTACTCCGCAGTTGTAATTCCTGAAACTTTCTCCTCACCTGCTTTTCAGTGCTTTTATGGTATGCAAGCAGGGACCTAATAAAAGCAGGAATGCCCATTTTTGAATGACCAACAGTCTTCAAAGCCCTGTTGTGGCGCTCTACAAAATTATTAGTTTTGTTTCCCCATGTGAGGATTTCTTTTGTTTTATAATTTGCCCAGGTGTTGGACACTGGCAGCCAATTTTTTTCTAAATATGTCTTAAAAAGACCATTTGGTAGGCGATTTAAACAATAAAAAAATTCCTCTTCCTCCAAGCACATTAACATTCTCCTCACAACCTGCGTCACCTCCTCTTGCTCCCCTCTTCCACAATATTTCTTGACAGCTTCCATTAGAGTCTTTGCAACATGAAATCGACAAAGAACAATATTACACTCAGGCATCGTCTGTCTCACTGCACCTATCTCGCTCGCATCCTTGTCCACCACAACAGTCTTGACTTTCACACCCTCATTCTTACGCACAAACTCACTGAACAGGACTGACAATGTCATCATTTTCTCATCTCTCACACAGGCATAGCCAACACAATGACCAACATTATCCCCATCCACAATCATGAAAACAACAACCGGATATCCATATAAATTTAGACAATATGTGCTATCAATATAAAGCACATCAGGATAAGAATTCAACATTTTCTTCATGTACGCTGTTTGGAAGAAAAGAACACTGATTTTCCCAGACTCAGAAAAAATGCTGAAGTGTGCACCAGGATCTTCCGCAACCATGGACTTTAGTAGTTCCCATACCTGCTCCTCGACACTTTTGTTTTGGTGATCTACACGTTGCCTCAAATTGTGAAGATCTTTGGTCTTTACTTGTTTGTCTACAATGGGTGAAAAGAAAAAACAGAAGGATGTGGATCATTTTCTGAAATGGAAAATTCCTTGAGGTGAAATGGATGAAGTTCTTGGGTACTCAGAGGTGTCAATGACTGAAACCTGGTTTGTGTCTCACACACACACACACATTTTGTACTGGTAATATCCAGTTAAATACACGTTTTAAATGCACTGATCAGCCTTCCTTAAGCAATGACTAGAATTCCTTGCTGCTTAGGAGAAAGTTTAAATAAAAAAGAAATAGTGTTTTAACTTTTCAAAATATGTTTCTCAAGAGTTGTACTTTTACTTGTACCCACTATGTCATTTGGCCAGCACTTAACATGTTTACTGATCAGAAATGCACCACAAAATGTGGGGGTAAACTCACCATAATGACCAAAATTATAAAAAAAAACAAAAAAAAAAAAACCATGTTTGTATTCAATAAGAGTAAAAATCTGATGATATTGAATATTGACAAAAAGGCAACCTAAAGCACATAAAATTGGCCGCATTTAACATGTTTACTGATCAGAAATGCACCAGAAAATGTGGGGGTAAACTCACCATAAGATGTGGATATATAGTTCTGGATCTTGCGTACAGGTGCCCCCAGGTCAATGAGCTTTTTCACATCCTCTGTCTCCTCGAGACCATTTGGTAGGCGATTTAAACAATAAAAAAATTCCTCTTCCTCCAAGCACATTAACATTCTCCTCACAACCTGCGTCACCTCCTCTTGCTCCCCTCTTCCACAATATTTCATGACAGCTTCCATTAGAGTCTTAGCAACATGAAAACGACAAAGAACAAAATTACAATCAGGCATCGTCTGTCTCACTGCACCTATCTCGCTCGCATCCTTGTCCACCACAACAGTCTTAACATTCACACCCTCATTCTTACGCACAAACTCACAAAACAGGAATGACAATGTCATCATTTTCTCATCTTTCACACAGGCATAGCCAACACAATGACCAACATTATCCCCATCCACAATCATGAAAACAACAACCGGATATCCATATAAATTTAGACAATATGTGCTATCAATATAAAGCACATCAGGATAAGAATTCAACATTTTCTTCATGTACGCTGTTTGGAAGAAAAGAACACTGATTTTCCCAGACTCAGAAAAAATGCTGAAGTGTGCACCAGGATCTTCCGCAACCATGGACTTTAGTAGTTCCCATACCTGCTCCTCGACACTTTTGTTTTGGTGATCTACACGTTGCCTCAAATTGTGAAGATCTTTGGTCTTTACTTGTTTGTCTAGAATGGGTGAAAAGAAAAAGCAGAAGGATGCGGATCATTTTCTGAAATGGAAAATTCCTTGAGGTGAAATGGATGAAATTCTTGGGTACTCAGAGGTGTCAATGACTGAAACCTGGTTTGTGCCTCACACACACATATACACACATACATTTTGTACTGGTAATATCCAGTTAAATACACATTTTAAATGCACTGATCAGCCTTCCTTAAGCAATGACTAGAATTCCTTGCTGCTTAGGAGAAAGTTTAAATAAAAAAGAAATAGTGTTTTAACTTTTCAAAATATGTTTCTCAAGAGTTGTACTTTTACTTGTACCCACTATGTCATTTGGCCAGCACTTAACATGTTTACTGATCAGAAATGCACCACAAAATGTGGGGGTAAACTCACCATAAGATGTGGATATATAGTTCTGGATCTTGCGTACAGGTGCCCCAAGGTCAATGAGCTTTTTCACATCCTCTGTCTCCTCGGTATTTAATTTCCGATCAACTGCATACACACCATCTGATCAAAGAATAAATAAGTATAGACACCAACTGTGATTCTCATAGGTTGTCGAGTGGTTTAAGTTGCTGATGTCATTTTCCACCTAGAGCCTCTCTGAAAAAAATATTACTTGTTCTTCTACTAGCAGAACAGTGTTTATGCTGATTAAAAACAATATATGAAATATATTTCCATCCATGGCCAATCTCACTTGGTACTTAGTAAGTACGGTACGAAGCTTTGACAAAGGTGAAAGCCTTGAAAATAAATTGCAAGAACATAATACCAATCCAATAAAACTACTTAGTACTACAAAAAAATTCTGAGCTTTTATTTCTTCCGAGCCCGAAAAAAAACCAAGTGCCATGTGAGTCT
>RQTK01001241.1:0-21722 GCA_003991915.1 Elysia chlorotica
TAATAATAATAATAATAATAATAATAATAATAATAATAATAATAATAAAATGATAATGATCATAATAAAAATAATAGTGATGATGGTGATCAGCTATGTCAAAGAAAACTTGAATTATTCTGACTCAATAAAAAATGACATTGACAGAAAGCTGGAGGCATAACAGATACAGAATTTTTGAAAATTGGTTCACTAGCAAAAAAAAGTTAAATGCATTTTTCTTTGCGCTAAAAAAGTGATGGAAAATTATTTATTTTTCCCCTTATATCTGCCGCAGAACCCAAAAATGAAAATTATGAACTGTTATAGCTCCCAAGTTTTTACATAACATAATTTGCATACACTGTGCACCTAATGGGTTAGTTTTGGGATTAACCTTTTCACATTGCATGATTTTAGGCCTATTTTGTGTGTGCACACTATTTTGGTAATTAAAAAAAAATTTGAAAGGTAAAAGCTTTAATACTGAATTATTTTGAAGTGTGCAGATAAATACAAAAAGGTGCTACCACAAGATCGTATCAACCCGCTCAACATGTGTGCGGGGTGATGGGAAAAGTTTAAGTGAAAAAAACAATTTTTTTTTTAACCTAGAAGCTTAAAAATCACTGTCTGGATGTGGTTTTGAGTGGTAAGTTCTATTCTTAAGTCAGATTTAAAATATTGTTCATGAAGTTAAAGATGTTACGCAATGAAATTGCATAAATTATGCAAATTAAAAAGGCAAACTGCGACAACATTTTTTATTAAAGTTACAAAATCAATTTATTTTACGTTTTATTTGATATACTACTACTACTACTACTAATGTAATAATAATAATAAATAAATATAATAATAATAATAATAACAACAACAACAACAGCAGCAACACTGTAACAAAAGAATATCAGTTTATTTAAACAGGGAAATTGCCCATATCAAATAAAACGTAAAATAAATTGATTTTGTAACTTTAATAAAAAATGTTGTCGCAGTTTGCCTTTTTAATTTGCATAATTTATGCAATTTCATTGCGTAACATCTTTAACTTCATGAACAATATTTTAAATCTGACTTAAGAATAGAACTTACCACTCAAAACCACATCCAGACAGTGATTTTTAAGCTTCTAGGTTAAAAAAAAAATTGCAAGACTCTTCAACTTTAGGCTCTTGTAATTCGGCGATGCGGCATTGGATGAAAATAGTAAATGTGCTATTTTTGTTCTTATTATGCGTGAATGTGATAATGATAACCCATCCCAAACAAGCGGTTCCCAAAAATCCGGTCCCATTTGTGGGTATCTGGCCTCGTCACAATGTTTCTGACTTACCTGATTGTAACTCGCTGATTGTAACTCAGTTTATACCAGACCGATTTACGCAAAACAAGGATCAGTGGAAAGGTCCTCTTTTTACGCATATTTAGATAACTGTTAAATTTATGTATACCGATTAGAACCTTAGTTGTGAAGTAAATAGTAAGCTGGGGTAGACCCCTCTGCGGGACGCTTGCTGAGTCATGGCTGGTAGGCTATGGTGATAAAAAATAGTTTTTGTGCGGTTTAAACATTTTTTTTCTAAAAATTGTGATTTGCCAATAGAAAAGAGAATTATGCTGATATCTTTGCATATGCTGCATGTGTCCTTTAATTTGTTTTTGGATTCATAAATAGAAGATCATATTCTCCAACTTTACCATATACTTAACTTCCAACCTCAAACTGTTCTCTTCACTTATCAATGCCCATTGCTTATGACATGTTTTCAAAGCCATTGTTTTTTTTAAATTTTTTTTTGTTAAAAATTGCTTTGGCCTGAATTTAATATGCATTTCAGATCTTTTTAGTTTACCCAAATAAATTCTAAATTAAATTATATCATGTGTCAAATTTTTTTACTCTGCTTTCAATGTCGTATTACAGATATGTCTCATATGGAAACCAGGATGTCAGTATTCTTGGATGGCTTTGAGTTTCATGTGTATAACAAGTCAACAGTGTATAGGAAGCTGGACAAGCTTTTTAGAGGGAGTGAAGATGAAGAGTTGGAAAAGCCACCATCAGAAAGTACCTCAGCTAAACAGAGTGGCAGGTTTGGCAAATGCTCTACTAAACTGATATGATTGTTATATTATGTTTTTTACTATTACTATTTAACTATATGCACACTTGTATTGTATTGTATAAAAGAAATAAGATATTACAATATTTGTTTATCATTGGTAAAAAAAAGTAAGCCCTAGTTGGTCTTGATAGAAATAACACTTGTCTTTTCATTTTGTGCCAGTATACCAAATATGTCATTGAAAAAGAAAAACTACTGAGAGCAGTTGTGTTTTTGTACATTGATCAAAGTTTAATTTGCATTTTACATTGGACGACCGCTGTGTTGATGTTCCTGGGTATGGGTATTTGATCGAAACATCCGTCAGATCAACACAACCGTAGGGACAAAATGAAGGGGTGAAACTTTAAAAAAAACAAACTCTACAGCATTACTTCTCTTTTCTAGGGAACAAAAACGTGGCTGGTCTTCTTTTCTAACCTCTAAGTAACCAATGTCTATTCTCCTGTTGTTGTTTTTGTATGGAAAATCAATTTATATAGGCTACTGGTAGCCTACGCAAGGTAGTCCACACATCGCTTATAATTATAGGCTACCTATTACTCATTCCCACGGTCTTGTTCTTTGTGTTAACATAGCCAAACAAACAATAAAAAAGACTGGGTGAGATAGAAAAGAATAATAATGAAAGATGGGAGAGAGAAAAAAGGAGGGGGGGTGGGGGGTTCACGGAATAGCATGGGGAAGTTGTTTTTGTTTGACATTGTTTGAACGTTTGGTCAGCGCACTGTCTGCGTCAGGGACAGTAAGACCAGCATGCACCTTGCAGTGCCGGCGGTGTGTTAACCCTCCCCCCCTCCCACATCCGTGCAAGACGGATTGGAAAGTCAACTTATTCGTCGTAATGTATTGTAAAACTTTAATGCTGGGGAAAAACATCAACACAGACATATAAATGCTTAAGTTTAAGTCAACACAACCGTTCTTTTTAATATAGACAAAGAGAGACCGTTCCTGTTTTCAGGTAATTAAATCAAGTCAAACAAAATCGACTCATCCTAGTGCAATACAAGTATAGTCAACTTTAGTATGAAAATGTATGTTATTATGAATAGTACTCTTGCCAATCTAAGGGTTATTTTGTGATCAGCTAATTTAAATTGTAACAAGGTATGTATTGCAGGTTTCACAATACCTTTCTTCCCTCGTGGTCTTAGAGTTAGACTGGGCTATCTAGGTTATGAAAGTATATGACTTTTTTGTTCATATCGCAGCAATAACCCACGCAGTGTTTTGAAATAATATATACATTTTTAATCTACTTAAATAAGCATCTTTCTCAATATTTTAAGATTTTTTTTATGTTTTCCCTAAGTTAATTTTAAAAGAAAACATTTTTTCCAGATTTCAAGGTTTGCACTGGCGTGACCTGATACCTGTCATAAAGTTTGAAATTTCATCTGTAAGTTTTTTCGCAAATTCATTTTTTTTTTCAATTTTTTACTGTTTCAAATCTTAGAACAAAATTTGAGAGTGTTTTTAAAGTTCAGGAAAAAGCATAAAGCCATGCAAAAAAAAAAAATGCTATTCTTACAATTCTTTTTAAACTTTTGTGTATTCTGATTAATTGACTAATTGAATTTTTAGTAAGAGTGTGCATCATGGACATGCACATTTACAATAATATTTTTGTCTTCAAACAGGGAAGATGGATATTTGGGAACTATTTGCTGCCATACAGTGCTTTGTTTAAGTTCGATAAGGCTAATGCAATGTACACAACAAAGCCAGCCTCAACAGTTTTTGACAAGTTCATGCACATTTTAAAGTGTAAGATGGAAAATGCTCGACTGATGCTGGTTCCCAGTCCAAAATACAATGGCCCAGTTCAAGATGAGTGAGTGAAAGCTTACTAGGATTCATTCTTATTTACTCATCATTGTTAAAGTATTTTTTTTTTTAATTTGAAAAAAGCAATTTTTGTTGTTATTTTGTTTGTGTCATTTTGGTTACATTTTAAATATTCAAATGTTTCAGGAATATGTATAGTTAAGTATTTAATGGAAATTCAAAAGCACAAGATTATATGAACATTTACACAGTATTTAAGAATCCTAGGGGATGCATGCGTTACTTTAGGTACTGAATAATTGCAATGCACCTGTTTTGGGTTTGTATTTTTGTTTTGTTAGGAAGCATGCAATTTAAGTTTTACTCAAAGTATTCTGCTTCAATGTTAAATGTCATTCGACTTTCAATATTTTTTCTCCTTTTTGACAGGCCCCCTCGATTTATGGGGGAGGGCTTTGTGGTGATGTTATCAAATGATCTTGAATTTTACTATTATCAAGACGAGCCAGGTAATAATTGCATAATTTATTACATGTGCAATGGTGATTCATCCCATTAATTTGATTATGAGTTTTATTTAGTTTACTTGGAAGAGTGCGGGCGCTTGGATTTAAAGAGTTAAAGTGAGGAAAGGGAACTTTAAGTATGTTATAAGACAAAATCATATAAATTTTTTTTAATTCTTGTCTTTGAATGTTTTTGATGTAATTATCTTGTTTTATTATAGGAAAGCAATAACAGTCTGTGCTATTTTGTATCATACTAGGAAGTGCTCTGGTTATTGCTCATTGAAGATGTACTAAATTCTTTTTTTTTTTTTGATAATGAAAACTTAATTCTTAAATAATTTAATGACCATTACTATCCTGTGAAAACACCAGGCATTGTCCCTTTAGAGCCAGAGCAGATCCAGATGGCCGACGGAGAGATCCTCGTAAAAAGAACATATCCTTGTGTTGGAGTTGACATCAAATGTGGCAAGAATTCAGATTTCAATTACGGACCCTGGGTAGAGAGGCAGAGGTTTGTTGAATAAATTCTATCTTTCTAGGTCCATAGACCTGCCTTCTTGTACGAATTGATCTGTACATACCAATTTTTGCTGCCAATCCGGATTTCCCGACCTATTTTTCAAACTGTGATGATATTCAGCAGCACGATGGCCGATTTCTTTTCAATATTTTCAATATCTGCATCCGTTTGCTGCACACCAAGAGACACTCAAGACAAGCCTGTTTCCGCGGCGGCAGAAAGCTTATGTACCACACCTATTACATTTCAGCCGAGTTCGTCTTCACGATGTATTTTGTCATAGGCCTTGGGTCATGCGCTCTTTATCGAAGCCAATTCTCTTAGATTGTTGTTTCTGAGATGCTTGATAGGGTACTGATAGTACACCTCCCAAAGCTGGCAACTCGTACGCTTTGTTATTTTCTACCCAAATACGCGGAAACGTAAAAAAAAATTTGAAATACACAACCTTCCGGGCAACACCGCTGTTTTTCCCCAAAAAAATGGTAAATGTACTTGAGGGTACGGCTGTGATTTTTCTTTCAATCACATGATCGAAACTAGAGATGAATAAAGAAAGTTTCCAGTGCTTTGTGCGTGGGCGAAAGAAAATTTATAAAAGATTTATCTATTTCATCAATAGGTGATATTTTTCTTTTTTTTTCTATACTTGTTATACAGTACTACCAAGATTGGTTTAGTCAGCAACTTCATCGATACCGATCAGTCCCAACTCGCTGTTTTCTCTTGCGTTCATTCCCCTGAATCATTCTGATCTCTTTATCTCGACTGTCAGTTCCAGTCCTTGACACTGGAAGTCATTTCCAAGCAAGCAATGATTCTGATTTGCGTTATCATGAGCTCAATATGCGTTTCCAAACAAGTAACATGGATCCAGTTGATCATTTATTTGTTTGATTAATACCATCTAAACATCCAGCCCTTGACCTTCATTCTTATTTACAACTCCTTGTACATGAATCTTCCGCGAGGGAAACAGGAATGAAAATCTAGTTTATCTTTTATTCGTCCAATTAATACTGATCTTTCAATCTTCACATCTAGTCGCCGAGGGCCTGACGTTATTTCCAACTAATCATTCTGATTATTTATTAGTCTTTTGTTTATCTAACTAACTTGATGTGGTTGTTGGTGTCTACGGTCTAACATTCTTTTGCAAAACATGCGCCTGTGTACTTTTGCAACCAAAAAAATTAATGTAGATCTAATTTAGGCTAGCACCCTAGTCTTGATATAGAAACCTGGTTTTACTAAGACGATTTGTCTTTGATGAGCTACACTGTATCCAAACGACCAGCACATTTGAGATGGAACTCTGGATGAAAACTAGATCGAATCTAAATTTATATTTTACCACTGCGCCAATGTGCGCTATCTAGATAATGGGTCACAAGGAAGATCATATATATATATATATATATATGGCAACAGGATAACAAAGTGTGCTTGCCGAGACTTTGTCGATCACATTATTCGTAACGCACTAAAGACATCATAATTTTTAATAGTGTTTCTCACCAAATTTTGCTATACACACAATAAATTACTGTCTTTCTTTCCAAAGAAATGACAAAAACACAGACATTTCTCCTCACTTTTGGATCCCCCTCCCTCCCCCACCCTCTCTCTCTGTCTGTATGTCTCTGTCTGTCTGTCTGTCTGTCTCTCTCTCTCTCTCTCTCTCTCTCTCTCTCTCTCTCTCTCTCTCTCTCTCTCTCTCTCTCTCTCTCTCTCTCTCTCTCTCTCTCTTTTTTTGTTGTTGTAGAAATTACAGTGTTTCAGAAATGAAATGCTCAATATACGCTTTATTATTTTATTTGCTCTACATTACACAGAGCCATTATTTTGTCAAAATAGATTTTTGAGGATAATGTAGGTAATCATTGTGCTATATTGGGCGAGAATTTAAAAGACCCATTAGGCCACAAAGTCACTCCCAAGGTGTTTATAATCAACAATATGTTTTTGGGTGATTTATTTCTTGTTGTTTATTTTATTTAATTTTTTAAAACTTTGTTTTGTTTTGTTACGAAAAATACTTTTTTTTTTGCTTGGGTGTACCTAAATGGGGCTTTTTGAAGTAGGCAGGCCTGGGTTTATCATGGCTGGTTTTATTTTGTTCTTTGCAATTGTTTCCTTGTTATGTACTCACTTAATGCGATTGTTCAATGGAATATTCAGCTGGTTTTAAAGTGGAAGATAAATATTACTGACATGTATTATTAATTATACATTTTCTATAAGCTGAGGTCCTCAAAGGCTTTCTTCTCTCCTTTATTAGTCTTTTCTTCAAGTCTGTTATTTTAGATGATTCCCTATTTTTCTTTTTTTTTCAGAGAAGTTATTTGGAAGTTTTTCTATCCAGCGGATTACCAGCCTCTTGTTCCGACAAAGGAGGCAGAGCCAGGAGAGCTGAGGCAATTCAAAACCATGGAGATCAAAATGACCATTAACGCCATTTCTGCATTTGACATTCTTTTTACAAAAAATTCTGTAAGAATAATTTGATAATTTAATTCGAAATAATTTTTATATCGATAAATTGTATCCATATAGATTAAATACTATTTTCTTTTTATATTTTAAGTTAAGTTTAAAATAATAGGCTCTTAATTGGTTGACATTTAATTGCGTAACAGTGAACTTTTCAAGAATAGTACAGGCAAAACTGAGTTTCCAGAAAATGAAATTTATAAACAAGGGCATCTCCAAGCAGACAAAAAAATCTTCAGTGAATATATACTTATATTTGGCTTCAAAGCTTGGACAATCTTTAAACGAACACAGAAAAAAACAGGAGGCAGCTGAAATGTGATTCTTCCGAAGAATGCTCAGAATCTCTAGGACAGCTAAGAAGTCTAATCAAACACAGTTCTACTGGAAGCTAATACAAAAAGATCATTCATAAATACAATTTTTAGGCGCTAAGCATCTAATGACAACTGCAAGGGAAAGGGAAGCGCAGTTGGGGAAATAATAGAAAAGATATGGGGATAATGGGCTGACTGGCTTAACGTATAGAAAAAGATAGAGGCATTGGAGGTAGCAAAGGATCCGGAAGTGTGGAGCGGCAAGATTGACAATGCTACAAAGTATGGCATTTTATGGGTTATGAGGACTGGATACAGATATATCAGCACACACAAAATCATGTTTTGATGCCCGTCCACAATATAGCTTATATAGTGTTGATCCTGGATGGTAAACCAGCTCAACATGCATTCGAAAATGCAGTATTGGCTCATATATTGAAGGGCTTTGCTAGCTTAAAATATTTTTTTCATTATACAATAATTATAGTATGGCGTTCTTAACTGAATTAGACTGTTTTCTTATTTTCTTGAACAATTGATGCTCAGGTTACCCAAGCTCTCCATATGAATGCTGGGAAAGGTAGTTATGTAGAAGTGACGGTTCCATATATTGTGGAGGAATCTGGATATTTGACCAAGGTGAAGGGGCAGCTCATGTTGGTTGATGCAACAACTAGCATGTCATTCCGGTCCCTCCTTGAGTGTGAGACTTTTGAGGTAAGTTTTTAGGAAGACAATGATATTTTCAGCAGTGATAGAGGGCATCATAATTTGCGAAGCACTACAAAGTACTAGATGTCAAATATAATTTGAGCAAGTGTTGTTTTTTTCTATTTTCTCCACTGGAATAAACTTAAATTATAAGAAAATTGTAATGATCACATTTTTATGAAATCCCTATTAGTTTGATATCATAAGTGAGGCCTGGGCATACTCCTGAAATAGTAGGTTTTGAAATTATGTTGTGTTTTCAATAATGAAAATTGAGTGAAATGCAGACCTGTTTATATACTAAGTTATAAAAGAAATGTATATCACCTATTTATTTGGTGGGTTGTTTTTTTTTTTCTTGTAAAAGACATAAAGAAATAATGGACAGGCTTTTGCCCTTTACACATTATAAACCACTGGAAAAGTAGTAAAAAAAATCAAAACAACTTTAGCTTCTCCATCAACCTGATCATTTGATTTCTTTAAAGTAAAGACAAGTGTTACGAGAAAAATTATGAAGTAAGTAAAATACTATTTTAAATGTTTTAAAATAATTTCCTAATATCATATTCAGTTTGACGTCACTGCCTATTACCCACGTGACTGGAATGCCTGTCAGGAATGGCGTTGTGACTTGACTGCCTGTAAAGCTGTTGTCTACCTTATATATGATCTCAAAACATTCATCTCTGGTCAGTTTTAGACATTGGTGACATTTTTTAATTTTTAGCAATTTCTTTTGTTAAATGGGACTCTCCAGACTTACCTTGACACTTTTTAGGAACTGCAGGCGGCAGACTTGAATTTTAAAAGTATGTTTTAGCCCTTTTTGCTAATACACATTGAGCATCTCTTCCTTCATTAAAGTGTGCCCCCAGGTTCCGAAGTTTTTGAGGTGTGTTGATTCACAAAGGACTTATGACAATTGATTTTTATTTGTTTTTTGTTTGTTTCCTTCCTTTTATCAATATAGTGCTTAAATTGTTAAGGGTCACAGTCAAAAGTTGATTTCTTCTTTCTCCATATTTCCTGTCATCTATAAGTAATCTCACTTATTTCCATCATTTTCCCCCTCTTTATTTTGATGTGAATTTTGTTTTGTCTGTGCTCACGTTCAATTGGTATTTTTTCAGTATTTCTTGAACTTTGTTGATACTGATGCTATTTTGCCACAGTACTTCTTAATGTCAAAACCTATCGAATCCTTGTACTACTTTATGTTGAAATCCGTTGAAACCCATCTAATTGAAAGGAAATCTCTCAAAATCATACTAAATCTGAAAAGCATTTTTTCAAAACCTGTTACAACAGTATTAATATGAGTCAGCTTAAAGGCTGAATTGCGACAGGGTCACGAGACTGATATCCTACAATTATGCGTGCTGCTACACAAACACAGTGCGGGGATGCCAGGACTTCTGTCTCAATTGACCCAACTATACTGACACTGACCCACCAGTAAGTGGCAGAGCGGTTGTCTCCAGATCAGAGAGAGAGAGAAAGAAAAGGAAGAGAAAGACTATTCGGAATCAGGCCATGAAATAATTATGGGACGAAAAGCAGGATGAGATATATGAGGGAGAGTATGAGGAGAAGTAGGGAAGAGAGGGCTGTAGAGAGAGAGGAGAAAGAAGAGAAGGGTGACTCATATTTGCCATAAAACAATAGCACATAGGTTATACTCACAACCAGCTTTCAAATTTTGGCTGTTCTCACGGTCTGTGTGACAAAGGTTCAGGCTTAGATAGAGGTACAAACGTTTCTGTTAAATTTTTTCTTGACATGTGAGCGTCGGCCTCTTGGATGCAGACGTTGATCTACAAAATTGATCAACATCATATACGACTATCGAACAAAATTTTTTTAAAGAATAGCTGATCAGGAGATAAAAATCTTCAGAATATCAACCCTTATGTGGGAAGGGATATCAAATGAAATTTTTTTTAAAATTACTGAATGAATCTAATATCATCGCTCAGTCAGTGATATCACTTGGTCTTTATTTGTTTGTTTGTTTTGCTGTCAAAAAATGTATTGGAACATTTTGTTTTATTATTGTCAATTTTCAAAACCACATTTATATTGTTTCATTCCATTTATATCTACGTCTTCGTGTTTTGTTTCGTTTTGGTTTGTAGTACGTACAAAACATGGTCTACTGAAAAATTATGTGAAAGATATCTCAGAAAATACCAGTCAAATGGTCTTGATGCCCATGCTTTATGATTTCGTAAAAAAAGTTCTACAATGTTCATCCTATTTCTTTTGATTCAGATGAGTTTCGACGGATTTTAAGGGATTGCAGGTTTAGATAGATTTCTACGGACTTCGACATTAAGAATTACACTTTTGCCAAATAAAACCCACTTCTTCAGCATATGCTAACACGTTTGGAAATTTCCTTTCACTTAAAGATGTTGGCTTTGGCAAACTATATCCAGGTGGATGCTGACATTACTTCTAATACTGAAGTGTTGTAGCGTTATTGATTCGTAATATAAGTATCACTCATAAGGAACTATATCATTCTATATTTATCCTCCTCGACATTTGATTCAACAATTTCAAGGAGATGGCGTCTGTTGATTGTGTTAAAGGCTGCTGACATCAATATCAGATATTTAGATACTGGTGTTTTCTTTTAATATTTTTGCTGTCAACCATCTGTGTGTCCAGACCACATGTGCTGTGCTTTGCTTGGCCCTGAATCCGCTTTGGTCTTTTGAAAGATATTTTCCATTTTGGTCTTATCCTGTTCAGGGTAATTAATTATGAAGTTTTTCTCAGTAGAGTTATTGCCTGCAGGTTGTATGGTGGGCTTTTCTCTCTGCCAGATTTTCGGATGGCTATGATACCTTTATCTTCTAAGTTTTGATGTACGATGGTTTGATTTAAAAGTTGTGCACCTTATTTTAGGTGCTCTGTATTTATTTGGTATGCCTGGGGCCTTGCTGTTGCTCAAGCTTTGAAAACTCTTCCTGATCTCTGCTGGTGTTATTTTCTTATTGAGAGATTTGGCTTATCCTTCCAATGGTAATATCAGATCTTCTTTACAGTGTAAAAACTATGGGTTGAAACTATATTATCTAGGATGCTGTTTGGTGTATTGGCCAACTCCCCCCCCCCCCCCCCCCCCCCACCCTCCCCTACCTCCAGCTCGTCACTTTGTTCTTGCGCCCACCCCCCCCCCCCCCCCCCTGAATCTTCCACTTAGAGGTTTCAAATATTTTTCTTATTTTAAAGCATTGATGCCTTGAACGTAGCAGGATTGTTGTTTGCAGTGTGTATGCCAGTTGATCTTTCTATCTATATATAAAGACTTTAAAAAAAGCATACATCCAAAAATTTAAAATCATGATTGCTTTTCTATTATCTTTTTTATATATTAAAAAAAGTATCAAGTTGTATATTACTTTTTGTTTATTGCTCACTCATTGTTAAATGCAGGCACAGATTTTCATTACTTTGCAAATAAAATGTTAAATATTGCCAGGACTGTCAATGAAATGCCAAAAAGATTTTTTTATTTTTATGAAAATAAGTTTCTATTCCTGATACCCATGTACCTTTCTAGATATAGTTGATGACTGGTCAAGCAAGGCTGCCCCTGATATTTATTCGTTTGTGCCATATAACTTTACTCTGAGCCTGGTGATCAAGCAGTTTGAACTACTTACACTGGCTAATGAGAATAATTGGGTAGACACATCTTCTCAACATCAAGAAAATGGTATGGCCTTTAACTTTTTACTTTTTTCTGCTTTTGTGTAATGTAATATTGAAACAGCTATAACTCATAAAGTTAAGTTCTCTTTCAATCTCTCTGTGTTTCCCTCTTTTTTGATAAGTATTCCCATCTCTATCAGTCTGTTGTTTTTTTTGTCTCATAATTTTTTTTTTTGTCTTCTTGTTCATTCACTTGATTATCGAAAAGTCAAAGATCAGAAGTATGGGTATTTAATGGAAATAAAATGTGCAGAAATAGTTAGACATTGGAGTCAAACTGCATGTATCACTGTGTCCAACTACATTTTAGTCAGTGGGAGGAGTGTCTCAGGCAAGAAGATGAGATCAGGTGGTACTCGATCGAGTCCAACTGGGATATTTTCATTTACCCACACCTCCCTACTGAAAGGCTTTCCAAACCACTAGAGAGAATATTTTCAGTGCACACTGAGGTTTCTGATAGACACTGATGTATATACTCTTCACTTTTAATCAACCTTTTTAACACACAATATTTATGATTTTACCATTCAAAGAAAAAAAGTCACAGTTGATACTCGTGTAATGTATTAACTAGGACATCATGAGCGCAATATAGCCATTACTGTGCTGTAAACCAAACTTAACTCAACACATGTAAACTTGATATGGATTTCACCAGCCATTCTTTTTGAGTTAATTTGATACTTTTTGTTTCTTTTGCAGCTCATATTGCTTTCTGTGGAGAACTTTTTGATTTGTGTGTAACATTCCCGTTCAATGATTTCCTACCAAAGACTTTGCCTATCAATCTTGTGATCAAGGTAAACGCCTTCATGGATATCACAATTTTGTATGTGAAAACATAAAATTTAATTGACAGTTTTTTCGAGTATAAGATATTTACTGGCCAAACTTTATTAAAAATTCAATTTCTTTAAACTCTAATACTTACTTAGCTTTCTCTTATTCATTTGTTTTAAAGTAAGCATTATCCTCTGAATTTTTTGTCTTTTAAATCACCAGGGAGAAACAGTATTCTGCCGTCTTCATTTGCCAGAGAGCAACACAATGAAGCATGCTCTTATAGCAATATCGGAGAATATGAAGATTGTAGACAGGGAAGGCAACGAGATGGACACTCCCTTTGGAGGAGGTGGCAAACAGTGGAGAAATGTCACTTTGAAAAGGTGCATACTAGAGCCACCACTGGTGCTTAACTGTTTTTATCAAAAGCAATGGGTTTTTTTTTTGCTGCTTGACATCATTTCAAAATTTTGTGTGAAGATTTTTTGTAAAGTTTTTAGATTTTTTCACCAGAAATATGAGTTTCCTTACTTATTCTTGTCTATCTCAATGTAAAAGTTTTATTTTTTTTCCAATGTTTGTTTACAAGCGTTTTGAGTCTTTATATGATTTTTATCAATTCTAAGATCAAATTCTCCTTTCAATTTGGTTTTCATAGTGTGTCTCACATAATGATTATTTTTTCCCTCACCAGTAATGGTTGGATAGATTGCTGGACAACTCCATATGTATTCCTAACAGTGGTCTACACATACTATCCAATGCCTGTGCTCTTGTCGCAGTCTCCAACAGAACGTGTGGCTCATTTGAGTCTTTCCTCACCAATATTAGAGGAGGAATTGGGAGGGGATGAGCTTGCCTTTCTAGATATTCCAAAAAATCAGCTGCCAAAGACCTCAAGTTCTAGAAATGGCTGTGGAAGCAGCAATTGTGATGAGCGCAGCAGAAGCAAAAGTAGCGACAGAGCTGCTGCGTCTTCTGCTGCTGTCAGTGACAAGTTTGATCCAGGCCTTATGGAGCCAGACGTCATACAGGTGGAGCTGGAAGTGGCCCCATCTGTGCTGGTACTTTACGGATCTCTACTGCGGAATCTTATTCATCTGAAGGTATTAGGAAGACTCTATACATAGTTCATAATTTATACCTGCAATACATACTTCAATACTTATCTAAATTTAAAAATAGGCATAATTTTGTATGAACACTTACAACCTATCTGCTACTCCAATGGACATTCTGTGTGCCTTAGTATTTCTCTGTTAGAAAGGTCCTTTTTTTAAAAAATTATTATTTGGTTTTGAAATATATTTTTGAATTTTTTTGTTATAATGAGGTCCTCTTGTGAGTCTTCTGTTGGTTCAAGTTTTAGAACCCTTTATTTCCTTTTTGAAATTGTCAAATTCCTTATAAAAGTCAGTTTAAACATGCCAAAGTAGATTCTAAATCATTTAGAACTAGATCTCTACAAACCAGTGTTTGTTGAAAGTACCTGAATTAGGATTCATGTTCCTGAAATAAATTCTAAATATAGAACCTAGATCTAGAAAAAGGGTCTTGAACCACCACCAAGAGCCAATGCATTCCCTGTCATGCTGGGCAAATCAACTGTATGTGCACAAGTTGTAGTGTTCTTAGCTGGCGCTCAGAAAACAAGGCCATGAGTGCTGCAAGGGTCAAGTTGTTCTATACCCCTCTTTTTTTTCAGTTTGCTCAGTTCTTACTAAATCTTTTCCTATGAGAATGTGCTGAATCTAGGCTATGGCGGTGTATTAGAGTTAGCTTTGGAGCTTATGAGTATTTTCTGCATCTTGCAATATACTGCCTCAGAATTAGTGGTGATGTACACCATTGAATTGGACACCTGCATCTAGAGGCGAACAACAGACCACGATTTTACACAACTCTGAGAAAGGGTCTACTCATCATAAGCTATTCTCCAGTTTTGTCTATCACACAATCCCCACTAATTTCGTGGGTTAATAGCTTGTTATACATTTTTTTGTACCTTGCATATTGTACATTCAAAGATAAACATCATCAAAATGCTAAAATCCATCATGAATGTGTGCTCACACTTTGTTAGCACTGCCTGTAATGCTTTCTTTACCCAAGGTAAAGTATAATTATATCTGGTCTCATAACATATACTTTATTTCTCTGTACAGATTAACATTCTTATTAGTATCTTCAAACACTAATTTTTTTCTTAATATTATAATGTTTTTCCTGACCTTAGTTTTGTCGTCCTGCTTAATATTCATGAGGGATCACCTGGAAGAAATGTACTTTTTGCACATGGGTCTCTTTCTTGTGCATTTCTCTCAGAAGATCCACTGATTTTTGAGCTCTGTGTTTTATGATTTATTCCTTTGTTTTCTATCATAATTAAGTTATCACAAATGTATCACAAATATTGCTCCAATAGCCATCAATGTGAGTTGGTTCATAGCTCTCACAGCCACCCCTTGGCTTCCACTTATGCTTACCAGCCCTCGGCAATGACATCACAAGTCCTTGACAACAATCTAAACTAAGGAGACCTATGCCATCCATCAGACATAGACATAACTGACTATTCTTATTTTTCAAATTTTGCAGGGACTAATTCACCCTCAGAGGTCGCCCTTAACTCCCACATATGAAAAGGCGTGAAAAAAATATAAAAATTATTTGAAAAGTTAACATCAAAGTACCTCAACCTTCCAACTGCACAAGACTTAGCGTTATGGAATGCAACGGGAAGGTGTTAAAAAATGTCTGTAGTAGAGACCAGTCCCTTCAAGGCGTTCAGAGGTCCTTGACTTCAGGCATCACTGCAATAGCACATGCCTTTCAGGAGATCACTGCACGCAGCAGAAACAAAAGGTTTCCTCTTTTAGATCAGCGCCAGCCTTGGGGACCGAAGGGAGGGGGCGCGCACCAGCTTCCACAGCGCAACGGGGTGGGGTAATTATTCAGTGTGGTAGAGAGAATAACAATTATATCAATAACATTTTCTTACACGAAAAAAGAGATAAGGGTGTGTGTGTGAAAAAGTATACGATGATTCTTTATGTCAAAGAGCTTAATCTATATTTATTTTAAAATGGACTCACTCGAATTATGTCTGAACCTCATTGAGATAAGTTACATAGCTAGCATAGATATGGAAAATGGATATCATTCTGCCCCTATACACCCTGACTATACAAAGTATGTGAAGTTTAAGGTTAAAGATCAAGCATATAAATATCTTGTTTTACCGCAAGGGTACAGGGACAGACCTCAGATCTTCACTAAGATAAAAAAAAATCAATCGTTTCCCACTTTCATGAGAAAGGGATCTTGTATAGTTTATACATTGACGATCTTTACTTTCAAGGATCTAGCTTTGATTGGTGTCACAACAATGTTCAGTATGCATGTACATTGCTTAAGATTCTGGAATTCGATGTCAGCTCTAAATGGAATGTAACACCCGCACAAAAAATGAAACACCTTGGTTTTCTTCTAGACTTCCTGGCGATGAGGGTCTCACTTAGCCAAGATAAAAAAGACACCATTCAAGAAATTATCCTCCAAATTATTTCTAAGGACAAATCCATTTTAGTTAGGAGACTGGCTCAGGTAATTGGTATATTAGTAGCATGCTTTCTAAGCATCCGGTATGGACAGCTTTTCTTAGGAAATTTAAGAGTTCTAAAACATTAATGCGCAGGGAAAGACATATGATTACGATCGAGAGATCCAATTATCGCAATCAGCATTAGAAGATTTACACTGGTGGCTTGATGAGAGCCTTAGTAACTTCAAAACCTTAGATTTAGATCCTCCAGTGGCTGAATGCATATCGGATGCTTCGGGATACGCGTGGGTAGCAATAATAAATGGCGTTGCTACCCACGGTATGTGGAGTAAGGAAGAAAGTAAGGATCATATCAATGTTCTTGAGTTAAATTACCTAAAAGCAGTCATGCTCGGTATACAATCCCTCTGCCGTGACCTCCATCACTGTCATATTCGACTTGAAATAAACAATACGATGGCAGTATCATATATCAGTCATATGGGTGGCACCCATTTGAACGCCTGCAATGCAGTGACTAGGGAGCTAGTGTTAAGGTACAAAGCCTGTGCTATATGGCTCTCAGCGTGCCATATTGCAAGAAAAGATAATAGTACCGCAGATAACCACAGCAGGAGAAAGTCGATTCATACTGAATGGTTGCTGAACAAAGCTTTGTTTTCAAAACTGTGTACAACTTCTGGTAGGTATTCCATTGATTCATTTGCTGCCCGCACCATCCATAAACTCCAGCAATACATGTCCCTGTATCCTGATCCTAATACAGTTAATGCCTTTTTCCATATGTGGGATGAATATGTTTACATTTTTTCACACTTCAACCTCATCTTTAGAGTCCTGAAAAAGCTATCAGAGGAACAGACAGAGAGGGCACCAGCGGTGGCTCCACTTTGGAAAACTCAAAACTGGTTTCCAAAATTACTCAAAATATCTGTCGGCGAGATGGTTCATTTCAAACCAGCGAATAGGCTTTTCTACCTCCCATCGGATCAGGAGGCAGTTCATCCGCTCCCCTCCAAGCTTCATCTGATGGCATGCATCTTATCAGCGCAACAATAAAAAAAGTCAGGCGTGTCATAAAATGCATTAACAATTATAATGAACAGCTGGCATACTAGGACTCGTGCGCAATACAATTAGTTTTTTAAAAGATATGCTACATTTTGCCGAAGTTACTGTTTCAACCCACTAACACCCACGGTATCAACAACAATAAATTTATTAACCGATATGTTTCACGGTGGCTGCGGCTACAGCGCCATTAGTATGACAGGGGCAAATTGTCCAGCATAAATTGTACGAGATCACACCCCCTCATATGTAGATTTATGAGAGGAGTTTTTAATATGAGGCTTAGCGCACCCTGCTACACCCACATGCGCTAAGCTAGTGACACCTTGTGCATAAACTACGGGACATCGATGCCAGACATTCCATGCTATGGACATTGTTCTTTATCTATTCACTACAAAAAGGACAATGTCGCCAAAATTGCTTATATCTGTCTTAACCCTCAATGCCTATCACGAAGATAGACGTTTGTGTGTGGTCACTTAAACATTACTTAAAACGTACATGACAACTATGATCATCTACAAAACTGTTTATCTGTACACATTTCCCTCATAGTGGTGTAACTAACGTCACCATAGCCAGATGGATGAAACTTATTCTCACAAAAGCTGGGGTTGATACAAAGATTTTTAAACCGCACAGCACAAGAGCTGCATCGTCTCTGCTGCAGTGCACAGCACAGATATTTCCCTTGTTCTACAGACTGCAGGTTGGTCCATAGAAAGTTTAGTGCTAGTGTTCTTAGCTTGAAACCTGTCTAGCTTTGAAGTTACAGGTGAGCCCTTATGATTATTTAACAGAATGACAAAAATGGTAATAATACTTCAATTTACAGGTAAACTTCATCTAATTTACCAATTATCATTTCTCTCAATTTCTAATCAATTTTTTCATTGTATTTCACTCTGCAGGAAAATTATTTAGGTGAATATCAGAAGGCCACAGACTTTGAAGAGAACCCAGGGCAAACAAAAGAAATGGAGACCTCTTATGTGCATGTAGACAACCCAGACTGCGATGAAAAGCCATTTGATCCAAGAACATATAGACCGTTCTCTGTCACTGTATCTGTCACGTTGCATGATATTCAAGCTCACCTGGCCAAGGTAAGAAGAAATGTATTGGTTTCTGAATAAATTCTTTGTCATAGTTAAGGTTTGCTGAGAATCTTTATATATTTTTTTAGTAGAATTGAGGGGTTCTTCTCAAAAGGCTTGCAGACGGCTCAACCTATAATTACAGAAGCTAAATCTTACTAAATGCTTTGTTTACCTGGTCCTTTATTATTGATTTATTTTTTCATAAATTTATTATAATTAAAAATAAAAATAGTTCGCCTTTAGATTTCCGGATCGTCTTTTATAATAACTAGATCTAGGCTTGGTTAGATCTATATTGTTGTCCATCGTCAAGTACCAAGTTTTTAAGAAGTCAAAGCGTCATAGACTACCAAATGTTCTAATGGCATAGCCATCAGTTCATTAGTCCACACACTGCCTCTACCGCTGGACTTCAGTAATCTATCTAGATCTAGGCTTACTAAAGCAATCTATCTAGATCTAAAATCTTGGCTTACTTGAGCAGTCTATCTAGATCTACAATCTAGGCATAACTAATAAAAAGAGTTCTTGATTCTAGATCCCATCTCACGGGAGGTGAAATGGCTCATGTGGTAGAGCGTTGGTCTTCAGATCAGGAGGTCCGCGGATCAAATCCCACGACCGGCAGATTTTTTGGGAAGTCCGATATTTTTTTTTACAGAGTACATTTGGCATTAAATGACAAAAAATGTTTGTTAACTTATGCAAAGATAAGACTATTTAACCCTTTTACCGAACACACATTTGCATGTTATAAGGTTTCACACTTTTCAAAATTATTGGATTCAAGGAGTGAAATAATGATGTCTATCATTAGTAGCAGCAGTACTAGCGTAACTTTTTAGATCAAATTATTGATGTATTAAAAGGAGGAAGCAAAATTGTATTAACTGATGGCAAGGAGTCTAAAAGTTCCCATTTAAAAAAGAATCGGCTTACATACAATTTCACTGTAATCAACCTGTTCGTATGAAAGGGGAACCCAGCTTGTTGTATATGTGAAAAGAAATATTCCATTTTCACCACTCAACTAAGCGCTGTGCAGCATTTTATTTCTTTTGTATATAATTAGAGTATGAACTTTCAACCTTTAAGATTTTGAATACATTAAAAAGAAGATTACATTTCCCTATGATGTATATAAAATTTTAAAAGTAAGTAATAAAGACACTCGGTAATGTTGTTTAACTTTTAAAAACTCTGTGTGTGTGTGCGTTTGTTTTTTTCTTCAATCAAATACCAAACCAAATACTCTAACTTGTTTTCTTTCTTTTTTTTCTATTTTTTAACAAGAATTGTGCCAAGGATGGTTTGCCTTGCCCTAGTGCTCATGTTGAAAGACTGTGTTTTGAAATGGACAAAACCTTCAAGGAGACGAAGCTACAAGTACTTTTGTCACCATGCGTTCTTCTAGCCAAAGATTGCTTACATGTAAGTTTGGTCCATCAACACATAATTAAATATGGTTTCTCTGCGAGTGGGCTTGACTTTTTCAATTTTATTTTTTAATGGTGTTCCTCAGATAAACCTTACATAAATATTTGGATTTGTGTGTGCCTGGTCTAATATACATAAGACTATATCGGTCGTTATTCATATATGTATTAAAAGTTAAAACGAAATTTAACTCTATTCAAGAAGACAAATTTTCGGAAATCCCTCCCTGGATTTTGGAAAGACCAGGAAGCATTCTTGACCTGGCAGCTCTCCAGAAAGACAAAATTCTTCCAGAAGTACTCGTATATAGAGAAAAGTTTGAACAAATCATAGAAAATCATTCCGATCACTATCTACTTTTCACTGACGGGTCTAAAGTGAGACCTGTGTCGGAGATGCCTCCCACTCATCCTCAGCAGATAAATACTGCGGGGTGAGTGCGAAGGCGTCAATATTTGGCCCTGTGCATGGCACTCGACACTCTCCACCTCAAGAAAAGACAAATTATTAATCCTCTCAGACTCGCTCTCTCTGGTGAAAAAAGTAGGAAAAACAAAAAAAAAAAAAAAAAAAAAATTCAAAAAATAATAAAAAAAAAAAAAAACACAAAATAAAAAAAAAAATAAAAAAAAAAAAATAATAAATGATGAATAAAAAGACATAATGGAAATAAAAAAAATAAAATAGAAAATAAGATAAAAAAAATAAGACTAGAAATAAAACCTACTAAGGTGCAGATAACAGCATCAGATACAAAGCCAATTATACAAAAGTTTATAAGAGAAAACTGGAAAGCGCGATGAACAATATGACCCAACAAATTACACTGTGTCCAACCACATTGAGGTCACTGGACAAGAATTTCTTAGGCTAGACAACGAGACCAGTACTCGATCGAGTCCGACTTGGACATTCTCATCTTACTCATGCCTTTCTATTGAGAGGTGAAGAGCCTCTACTGTGTACCTGGCTTCCAAGCCACTAGAGAGCATATTTACTTATGTTAGTCTTCAGCGCGTACTAAGATACCTGAAGGACATTGGTGCATATAATAAAGTTTAACTGTGATAATTCTACACATGGATCTTTTAAACTACTGTAGATACCTTTTACTTTTTACGCACAATTATTATGCTTTTACTGGTGTTTCCTGTCTACTGTGGCTTGGTGGATGATCTTCCTTGTAGAGGACAACGGCAAGGCGCATTGCCCGAGTGCGGGAACGGCGTGCTCACTCAGATGCCGTCAGATCTGAGTTGGGATGTCAGCCAGGACAGGCGGTCCCGTAAAAACACCTGTACCAAACAATCATGGCAATCACAAAAACAGAGAATACGTTAGGCAGTGCCAGCGAACACCATAGTTCTGTTGGTAGTGCCTCCGGCTTGGCCTCCTGTAAGGTGTGGGGGGCAGGGTCGGGCCAATGTGGCAAATCCAGCAAGCACCTGTTTAAGTTTAGATTAGGAACGCTCAACGTGAATACCCTGAGAGGAAGAGTGTGTGAAGTAGTGGAAACATCATCGCGCAGGAAAGTGGACATCTGCTGCATCCAGGAGACCAGATACCGCGGGGGCGGCTG